>JABASC010003649.1:0-13614 GCA_019776185.1 Plutomurus gul
ACTGCCAGAGATTTTCCTCGCCTCATATCATTCTTATTAGGGAGTGGAGAGAGGAAGACAGGACGGGACAAAACTCTACTCTCTTATCAGCGTCCAAATCAGAAAACCAGAATAGAATCTAGTGACTGGGAAAAGAGTTGATCCATCCACTTCATTTCCCTCTGTCCTCTAATCCCTCGCAGCCAAAAAAGAAGTCACTGTGGAATAGACTTCGATCCTATCCTGCAAAATACCATAACAAGCAGTCCCTTTCATTCCACCACTGCTCCATACAACTCACCGCTGTCTTAACACGTCTACACTTTTAACTACCTTACTCACTGTGGTTTATACAAAGACTTATAATTTTCAAACGCTTATTGATTTGTTCCCATGGATCTAGATATGTTTATATAGTACAATAAAGGCAGCAGCAGAATTCATCATTCAATTAAATGCTAGTTCTAACTAATATTGTGTAATAGCGGCATGTATTGAATGTGGCAAGCAATTAGAAACAAATATATGTACATGTTGTTTCAAGTACTTAATAATACTTCAAGAGGTAAATTTGAGGGGAAAATCGGCCGCGTTGTAAGTAGCCCGAGTTATGGAATCACTATCACTTATTGTTACAAGAAGATTACAGATGTATGTCTATAGCGTAGTAGAAAGAGCACACTAATATCATAACCTCTAAATGTAAACTAGGTTAGAGTACAACAATTTCGCAAGAGTCTGCTATTAACCTTTGAAGTGGTGAAGGTAAACCTTTTATGCATACATTTTCCATACATATTGCACAAAATATTTACTTAATCCATGTTCGTGTATAATATGCGTGGGATGGATAAAAGATGCAAATTCGTTGGTTTGAAAACGCTAGTATGTATTACAGAAAAAATTACGTAAGGATTAGTAAGTTTAATTGTTAATGAAGAGTTTGTATGGTCAATTAATGTAAGTTTTGTAATGGAAGATGTAATTCCACGTCCAGCGATTTAATGATAATTTATACACATTAGGTGAAAAAAATTAAGAGTGCTTCACCGCTATTATAATATTGCCAATGTTAACAACGTTAAACTAAAAAGAGGAGTTAAAAGAAAACTCTGTCAATAGGCTACCTAATTCGAATGTAAAGACACATTTTGAAAACTGAGGCATTGACGCTTGCAGTGTCGAAGCATTTTAAAATGAGAGACAATCTCAGCTTATGTAAATTTGTGAAGGCTTGGGTTGAGTCTTCAGGTTAAGAATAAAGCGTTGTCAAGCAATGCGGTTGGGCTTCCATCTGACCTTACCTTGGCAAGCCTCTCGAGGAGTCTCACTCCGCCATGCAATTGCTAATGCATCATGGTCTTAATATCGGTACTAAATACTATGTAGCACTTTAAAGGGAGGGCGAAGATTTATCCAGAGTCTGAGTCAGGACTTGTCAGGATCTATCGGTATGGAAAATAAGTCAGTACATGACGTGTTATAGGGGAGTTTGCAATGGATCCGACATGCGAGATTCGCGTACCTCCACTTTGACTACTCTACAGTCTGGAGTGGAACGCCTGCTAACATTTTAAAATAAGTTAATAATTAGTATTTTTTAAATTAGAAGGTAAAGTGATTTTATATAACTCGATTAAACTGGATTTACTGTTTCTTTTACCTTTTTGGGGGAAAATGCTTCGGCGTCGCAAGCGCTTTTGCCCCAATTTTCCAAACCTGTCTTTACAATTACACATACAATATTATTATACAATTATACAATAAAAAATTAGGGAAATGATTGAGTTCTCTTCAGACTACTCGTTTTTATTATATAAATTTTCACAAAAATTAAAAAATTGGCTATTCTTCCTTGAACTATGAGGGAAACAGTTCACGCAAATTAAATTACTTATATGTCAATAGAACATCAACACGGAAACACGGAGTTGCGGGAAATAAAATTTGAAACAAATTCTTGCGGCAGCCGTAAAGGATAGTGTACTGCATCGCCCCATGACTTACTAACATTTCTGTATTACAATTGCTGCCGCAGGAAAATATGATAATCAAGGAAGGAGAGGAAGTTGACTGGGGATTAGCGAACCCACCAAGGCTCCACTACGTATCGGTGCCTGACAAACTTCTCTTACTACTGCACAAGATGATGAGCTAAATTTTCTTTCGATAGTTATTTCCGCTCCCGATGTTACTGCATGGTCGGTTGTTGCTTCATGTTCTGTCCTACTATCAAAAGGTCGGGGGGCGAAAGCACAGAATAGAACGTGAGACTGGAATAATTCTCTCTCAATTTAATGTTGACTACGTGCAATCGATAAGCGAATACAGAGTTTAGTTTTTCTGTGAAGAAAGGGGCATCCCTAACTACACATTTAGTAATTCTGATAAAGATTTATTAGGTATATTTAAAAAAAATCTATTTAGTTTTGTATACTTGTGAATTTTGAACACTTCGGGTAACAACTCCCCTCCGCTGATCTTAAATGACGAAATGTAAGGAAGTGAACTCCATTGTTTGTATACATGATGTTATTTGTGAATTTTGCATCATTTTGCATCATTTTGACTTAAACGGATCGAGAGAGGGAATGACACGAGATAAGAAGGCATAATAATAATATTATTACTACTCGTAAGTGTTACTCCCTGTGCATACTGTTGATGGTGTCCTGAGAATGGATCGTTGCCATTGGCGAGTGGAGGAGCCAGGAATGTCATATACCTTTGCATTTGCCTATGAGTCATGGTCCCTGGTAACAATGAGCGAGCGCGTCAGATTCGACCTAAAAAATTTACTCTCAGGTTTTTATGAATAGAGAGATGATAGAAAGAATACAATATTTACATGAAAATTGTGTAGGGATTGACTGTTGTGCATACATGACATAAAATAACCAAAGTAAAGTTCAAGCCTCCTATCATCCTTCTACAGACTTTTTACGATGTTTTCCTCACATCTCCAAAGGAGACTTCCCTTACATAATACATACAGTCTGGGCAAGAAATACGGCTAAATAAAAAAACCTATTTCTCATATCAGGATGGCGTGTCTAGTCAGCTTTCCTCTATGCTACACCACACTAACATAAAAGACACATAACATTACATACTATCACATTACATTACATCACCTTACTTACTAGAATTTTATATAGTTGTAAATAAGTACCTTTGTATACATTTAGAAAATGTCATAAATGTAGTATGTGAGACAAGCTGCTGCTTACTCGTCGTTGTCTGTCTTACTAGTTGTCTCACTCATCTCATCCAAACAGAAACAAGCACAAATGGCCCAGCCAAAAGTGCGATTACATAAATGACTATGGATGACTCTATTTCTAGTTTATGTAGCACCACGAGTACGTGCCTACTTACAAATACAAAAGTAGTACATTGTGCACTAGAAAGAAATTTAAACTGAAAAACGTTCTATATAACATAATATGAACTCATCTAGCATGTATTTACATTGTATAGTAAGTGCTTGTAAATATGTGTTGGATAGAGTATGTGGGGGTGGAGGTTTACATAGTGAAAGGATGTAAGTCATGTCAATTTAGTCAGTTTCACAGATGCGAACACTTTATTTAAAAAATAGCTGCTTTACTAATACATAGCGCTTTATTGTGCTTTATGTATTCAATCATCAAAGTAGAACTTTACAAACTGTGAGCTGATCACATATTAACTTTTCTCTACGGTCGAGTATATTGCACCACGAATTGTATGATTAAGTGCATTGATCCCATAAACTTTTTTTAACCATTATTCCAAAAACGTGGTGGTTTTTAATAAAAAGAACTCTACAAAAACCATTATTCCACAGCTTAGTATACCTGTCTAAAGTTTAATCAATAACGATTTTTAATTTGGGTAACCTTAATTTTGGTATAATTTTATTAGGAAACTTTATTTGATTAGCTTGACTTAGTTAATTTTGGTTAATTCGATATATTTCTAAATAAAAATTAATTATATACAAGTTTTATAAAATGAATTTTACATTAAGATTACATATAAACTTTTAATACATAAATACAAGATGGAACCTATTTTCTGATCATTGTATATTTATTGAATTAGTCACAAGCTTGTTTTTGTAGCAAGCGAAATGAATGCAATTCTGGGGAAATGATCAGGATCTTCTAAATAGAATATCACATAAATAGGTACTTACAAGTTGTTAGCCGTACAATATCTAGTTTCCATTTTGGTAATTTTAACAGGGACAAAAGCATTTTGTTTTTATATTTTCTTATAATATTCCTGAAATTTAGTCAAACTTGCATTACTTAATGTTCTGAAGGCGAAGGATTTATCCGGTTTTTTAAGGAGTCTCGGAAGCTCAAAGCCAAAAAACCTAGTTTCGTTTGGTGTGCACTTGTTTTTAGTTGCTGACTTTGCTATTTGTATGGAAAGGAGGTGGATCGATACTTCTCTATTCTATATTCTCTATCTAACACTGCTCACCTTTGAATGACTCAAGTTCCTGTACGTATTATGTTACTCTAAACAACATTATTACCTATTTATTATGTCGAGTTTTTCTGTTGTTCGTGTACGGAGAATTCTAAGCTGGGTAACAGGAGATATCTCCACGCATTCTATTTCAACGAAGGAACCCGGATTCTTTTGCCCAGCAAGCGGACTCTACTGCGTGCATTGATAATCCTTTGTTTACAGTCTCCATATAGATTCTCACTATTTGTAATTTAACTGCTATCTATTTACATAGGTATACATAACTGGACTGATACTCAGCCTGACCGAGAACTCATGCTCTTCTGCATTCCTATTTATTAGGTACTAATTACTAACTTGGCAACACAAATACTACGAATTATTGTGCATCGCGTCTCACTCGGTATTAACCTAACTCTCTGTACACAGGGTTTCAAATAACACTGTGAAAATCCCATCACAATGCTAAGATATGATGTGAGTAATGTGATTAATTCATAACATGGAAAGGATATTAAATCCCATTTATCACATTAATCACGCGAAGGGGTACACTGTGATAATCACATTAATCACAGCAATAAATCTCAGTGTATAATCAGCCGAAACCCTGTTGTACGAGTATACAAATAATACATATAAGACCAAGCCAAATCTTTAGAAAGGAAAACGTAAGCAAGCCAACATACAAACCACGAATCGCGTTAATTGTGAGTACACATTGGCTCACTTTCGCTGTCAGTGAATGTGCACGGATATCCTTTCCCTAGCCAGAGCAGTGAACCTGTAATTCAAATGGCTTTCAACTTGTCTTCATTTCCCACTTTCAACGACACCGTAGATCAGACGAAGGTCATTCCTTCACAATCCACTAATAATTTGTATTCTCCCTTTCTTGAACTTTGCACAAAATGACACAAACTTTTCAATGGATATAATATATGTATTATGTGTATAAAATACGGGAATATTCACTTCTATTCATTCTAAGGTCTAATGCTCTATAATACCTTGATAAATCGTTGCATGTATTTATAATAAGCTATGTTATGCCAATTCTGGTAATTGCGTAAATAATAGTCATTATAGAAAGCAAATTATAGGTATGTGCACGATACATACAAATTTTAAGCTTAGGCCCATTCAGGCATTTAATCATATTTGCCTATACATTGTTATTGTGGTGCCCTAAGAATTCACTGCTAACAGCAGAACACGACAATATTGTTGCAAAGAACAATTTATAAACTACACACGTTCAAAATAAGGAATCATTGTTTACATAATTAGAAATCAGAAGGGGGAGTTGGGGATTTACCAAATAGCTACTCTTATTGCCACAGGGGAGGAAGTAAGCTGATCTCTATACGCAGTAGATGTATAAAATAGATATTTTTGTACGCCTCCCCTAGCATATTAATTTATTTGGGTAGCCGTAAATTAATCAGTAGATATTTGGGCCTTTTCAATGCTGCCCCATTATTTAGAAGGAACAATTTATTTCAGGTATAGTGTATACAAAACTAATATATTTAATATTTATCTACTAGACAGAGCTCACGGTTGTAATAAGTAGGACTACGTTACTCCCGCAAGGGTCGGGAAAAGAATAGAGGGGAAAGAATGTGACAGGGGCTCATTGAATAAAATACAAGTCTAGTAATAACAATTCAGTCGATGTAGGTGACGTCACCGTCAATAAAAACATGAGATGATTGCGTTGTGATTGATTGATTTCTACCTTGATAGTATCCTTATCCTGTCACTCTTAGCATGCAGCCAAACCATAAGTAGATATTGGCTCCATTTCAATACCATTCACTCAATTTTGCCGAAAAAAATCTTTGTTTTTTCAACGATCCGTATACGTTCATTCATGTCTCTAGGGACAGCAATCTTGTGATTGTGTAGATATCCACTACCTCTTCTATTATGTACGAGAAAGGGCTGGATGTTCATTCCTGTGCACAACTCATTTACTGGCACAACGAGAAAATGTGTATTCAATCTTGTGATTTTTGTTGACGTAATGTAAGCGATTGTGGTAGGATAGTTTGCGTGAATGACAGTGGGAGAGACTGGCCAAGTCAAGACATTCCAAAAGTCTTATTGAATATGTCTATCACATATTGAAGGCTTATCTGATAGATTAAGACTTGAAAACAGATTGATTGTATCTCTGTCTTTCTTCGAAATCTTCCAGATTTATATACATGTTATATGTGTGTAATAGGCTTACAGGTGCAGAAGTGCCAGTATGTATCCTATATGAAGTGGATATATCTAGCAGAAATTGGATATAGGTATTTGCAATTAGATCAGTACATTCCATGTGTATAGCGCACTGGTGGCTGGGTTGGAAGGTCTGAAACGAAAAGTAAGTGTTGTCCAGGAGTTTGTAAAAAGTTGGGACTATCCGATTGAATGGAGTTTGTAGTACATGTGTGGATATATGTACATATAAATAGATAAGTAAGTAAGGAGCTCAGAGGGAGTACTAAGGTTAGGTTGTGTTCCAGATAAGGGGAATAAGTTGAATGGAGTGGAGGAAGATTTAAGTCGACATGAGATTACGTATAGAAATATCCAGGGAGGTTGAACGCACACGAGACGGATGAATGAAATCGAGCTTAATAAGCTGATGAAATTTGGTGGTTGGGAACTCTCGGCTTTTTCCAAGACTTTTCTCATTCTTTTTTCAGCTTTTCCCCTCACTGTCTCTCTCACTCATTGTCACTTTCTATTATCTTCTTAGCAGACCAAAGTTTACTTTACTCGTCCTTTTCACTTTCCTTCTTCCAGTCTCCCATCCACTTTCTCTCGGCTGCAGCAAGTCCAACGGCTTTTTCTAATGTTATGTGCTTCACTTTGCAACAACAGTAGCAGCCAGCCAGGTTGCAGAAGTAGGTCCGCCACTATCGTAGTCACGCAGGGAATGTTATTTTTCAAGGCCCACTCTTCTTCCTTCCAACCTACAATTCATGGCTCTAACTGTCTGTGACGCGTACACAGCCACGACCAAGAACACAGTCTGCAAGATTTTAACTTTCTGCTGCCATCTCGTTTCTTGCTGAATTTCTGCGGAAAAAACCAAGTGAATGTAGTCGAACCAATGGAGAATGTGGATGTAGTAGTTTATCGCTGTGGAATGTGGCGGGACTTGCCGTTGCTGATAGTCTACGTTGGCCATGGGACTTTCTGTAGCTTTCACTGTCTTCACTTGTATCCGTTTGTTCACAAAGGAAAGCACAGAGTTTCGCCGATCGTATCGTAGCATTTGATTGCGGTTTCCTTTCGTTTTCATTTCAATCAAATGGATGGAGAGAATGAGGACCAGAGGGGAAGCATGAAAACGTGTACTAGCATTCAATCCTGTACTCTCTCCTTTTGCCTTACACTTATTCAGTCAGTTATAGTACGTACGTACTGAAAAAACCCCGAACAAAAATGAATGAGTGAACGGGATTGTGAAAGAGAAAATCATCAAGTCAGCCATCCATTTGCGGTAAACAGAACGAGCGCCATTTTCGACTTGTTTCCTTAATCATTTAACTTTAAAAATGTTGTCACTTGCAATTTTCTACGTAATCTTCCAGTCTTATGATTGATTCAACACATTTAGCATGTGCCCATAATACTTAACAGTTCATGCGCTTAAAGTGCCACGGGTGGGACTCGTAGGTAATTTATATTCTTTACATTACATATCTGCCAACTGTACACAAATAACATTGCATAAAAGTAAAGCCAAGAGTGAGGAAACTAAAGTCTAGGCAATCCCAAGTTGCAACTCATGCAAGTTTAGCAGAGAGTCGCGTATGATTTTCACTGAATCGTCAAAGTGGGTAAATACTTTCTGTATATAGAGCCCAGGTTAAAGAAGAGGCTACTCATACCTTTAAGTGTGTGAGTATGTGAGTAAGCAGTGTAGATGAAAGCGGTGGAGAAAATAGTGTAGCAAACAAAAACAGTGAGTATGGATGGCCACGAGCCCAAAGTAAAGGGAAGTCAGTACAGATATAGGAGCAGGAAAGCAAAGCAAAGCAAGAAGAAATTTCACCAAGATCGATACGGTATACACATACTTATACATATTGAATGCATACGCATACACATAAGTACCTACATACACCTACATAGGAGACTAGATGTTCAATATATATATATGTATATATGTATTATAGTTTTTTCTCTTTTTTTTATCCCCATTCCCTTGTCTTTCTTCACTCTAGTGTGCTCTGCGCTTTCACTAGTTTTTCAAGAAAAACTGGAGGAAAATTCCAAATGTGGATCAATGGATCGATTCCAATTCCAATACGTACACCGTGATAGTAAGTGAAGTGAGTGAGTATGCGAAGTGCAGTGAGAGGTGAGTGTGAATGCAGGGCAATGTCTCTGGATATCTCTGCTTGTGTCGATCTATGTGTGTGTGTAAGAGATGAGAACCATTACCTAGAGAGGCCTTTAGCGGCGTATGTCTCTAAAATGTTTCTGTAGTGAATACAGAGCACCGAGCAGTACATACAGAGAGCCGAGGAGAGACATAGTCAGCCAGAACGAGAGGACGGGAGAGGTAAGTAGATAGTCAGGGAGAGATTGGAGCAGAGACGAGTGGAGGAACTTTGTCTGCTAGCACAGAAAACAAGTGAAAGTGGCAAATCAAAGTTTTCCAATTTTGCCCATTTGGCTTACCATGTACAAACTACTATAGTTTCGAATACTTGCTGGCAAAGAATGAGAGAGCGAATTCAACCGAAGGAAACCGAGCAAACTGTAAAATCAAATCATGGATTGAGAAAAAGAAGGCTAGGATGCCTTGCCAAACGAAATAATTACCTTACTTGCAAATGTTGACAACTTTCGAATCCAAAACATACAATTGTCTAGTCGGCTTCGCCTCTTTAGCTTGTACACAGAGGAAGAGTGTTTTCTAAATGATTCATTAGCTCCACTATCGCATCTTTGGCTTCACCGAGGAGACCATAGAGACGGCACAGACTCTAAACTCGATTTTAACTCCTAATGAAGGTTTTTCTACAGTCGACATACTTACAAACAGTGACACACTTGCTCCTAGTAGTTAGTCCCCCCTTTTCCCTTAATGTCTTTTTCCTCTAGCCCACCATTTTAACTCTCCAACAAACTTATACACATAAAACAGCACATCCAGTCATTCGGGTTGACCTACGCGTGACTGTACACCAAACAGCGTAGATGGAATATCCTTTTGGCCTTATTCATACTCCAAATACATGCTTACTTCTTCACTGTAGGAATCTTTTGCTTGGCATTACATCCATTGGCACTCCAGCGTCCTTATAAATATGTAGATTTGTTGTCGAAAATGGACAAAAAACGCTGATCCCATTTACATTACAAGAGAGAGAGAGAGCATTCCTATCGCATTTTCCAATTTGTAATGATCAATGATATACATGTTGAAAGTCTTATAGCAATCGCTAATGAAGTCACTTCTGCCAAATAAGCGTACATATATATCTTGAATGCATATTTAGGTCATACAGAAGAGTAAATGAGCCGGAGTTTTTACAGTTGCGTTATTTTGGATCAAGCAGGCAGCCCCTAGTCAGCATTCGTATTAACAAACACTTTAAGAGTCGCTCGTATAATGAGTATTGTGTATATATTGTATAGTACTTATAAAGGAGCGTTAATCAAACGAATCCAGAGCGAAGGCTCTGTGTGTCTCTGCTCAGCTTATTGTTCCAAAAGCGTTGGTCATATTTATGACGACTGCGTACGTGTGTGCCGAGTAGAGGGACGTGTGCAAGAGCGTAACACAATGTTGGTGTTTGAAATGTCATAGGATCGTCAGAAAAGGAGTCTGCGGAGAGGATGCCACGAAGCCCAGAGACAAGAATGAAGTAGAGAGATGGACTTTGAAGATGAGCGTAGTTTAATGACTTCAGAGATCAAATGTGAATTAGGTTAAAGAGCAGCAGACTGCTTACACGTACAGGCTGTGCTCGTAGACGCAGACAGAGAAGGAGTTGGACAGCCAGTGTGTGTTCTAAAAGCTCATTGTCAGTTGCAGCCATGAGCTGAAGTCAAGTCAATTAAGTGAAAGCCTTGCAAATGTAAATCACTGCCATTAGATTCCCAGTGTAAGTGCCCGTTACAATAATAGGGTCGGTCGAGCTGGAAACGAATCAAATGGAATCTATTCAATAAGTACCTACTAAAATGTTTATGTATGAATGACTATTCCTTGCTTGCACACATCACCTATGCTTCTACTATCGTGTGGTAGTATGTACACGTTGCTATTGTTATGTTAATGTGTTCCCAGCAAATGTAGCCAAATCCTTGTCAATGACAACGTTGATGTGACTAGATAAAAGTTTAAATTTTTACATCATTTGCAGAGGCACATTTGTATTCATTTGCCCTTTCAAATTATTATTTTCGCTGTTGGAATTAATTTGAGAGCTTAGACGAAGAGTGCAAAATTCCCAACGTCCCCATTCCACTCGGGTTCGCAGTCAGGCCGCTTAAATGCACCTTCGGATGCTATCGAGTAATAAAGTGTGCAGTTTCAGGGTTGGAGGGCAAAGAATCTGTCGTGTCAATTTGTAAAGGAGGGTTGTGATTTATGGATATGCCTCAGCGAGTGCATATCCACTCGGCAGACTACATTCAGAATTTTTCATAAGAGTCAGTATTTCCTTGCTTGCCTGCTTGAAAACTTGGAACGTACTTCGTACGGTAATTTGTATAACAATGGAAAGTCTTTTCTGATTTGTCAGACGGAGAGTACACAGACGCGTGCACGTGGAGGTAGACGTAGGTAGTAGTAATGGTTGTGGAAGCAAGTTGGAAACCATCAAATAAGAAAGTCAGTGAGTAGTCCGTGCACCTAATGCTTGTAGCTACATAATTTACAATATCCATACATATGTATATACAGATCTCCAGTAATTTCCTCAAGTCGCTTTGCTTTTTTTTTGAGAGAGAAGGAGTTGCCTCCACTTTTTATTTGCTGCAAGTCAAATAAAGAGAAAGCGACTGTTTGACTAGAGGGAAGTGGAGGAGCAAGTTGCGATGTGACGTGATGTGCACAAGCAAAGTGTCTTGTGATGTGATGTGATGGGAATGAGCGTTAGTCTTGCTGCTTGGTAACTCGGCAGGTTTTCCATTGAACTTGAAAGAATCGGCGTAGAGGTAAGTGGTTAGTTGTGTGTATGGTATATGCAGAGGCTTCTACGTTGTGGGTAGTCTGTAGCTAATGGCCAAATGGCTGTGGGGAGAGCAATGAGCCATGTAGGGGAAGTCTCCGTGTTCCTAATGAAGATTGACTGGAATAAAGATAAGGAGTCTAATGTGTGTCGAGCACCAGAAACAGCAGCTCTTTCTCTCTTTTCTTTTTTAGTCACACATCTGCATTAAATTCTTACTCACACTTCTCTTCTTGGATTTCTCTCCATGCAAATGAAAACGAACAGGATTCACTGAAAAAGAGAAAGCATGTGGAACAACTCACTTATATTTCTGAAAGTTAAATGTAGTTTTACTTTCGTCCACCATGGATTCTTTGTTGCCCTTACAATGCCCGCTATGATATCCGACATCTGCTTTCGAAATTTTCTTGTTCCGCCTTTGCTAATTAACGTGTAGCCCAATCCAAAATGAAAGCAATGCCCGCATAGGTTTGGAAATCTGCAGAAGTCTAAAAAAATCGTAATTCCTATGAGCACAATTTTTCTACTCTCTTGACAACTAAACATGGGCTAAATAAAGTTTTGTAACCATTGTCACCTAGTATTATATGTAATTACATATAAGCATTGCATTCAGTCTGTGAAAATAATTCGAGGTCAAAAAGTGTTTTCGTACTTTTGCCAATTTTTGCAATTTAATAATTTAAAATTAAGTCTCGTGGGAGTTTCACCCTTTTTGTACGATGTAACAGAAATCGAGACAAACCACTGACTTGACTGATTGTCAGAAATCGAGGCCAATCATTTTAGTCTCAGTTACAATGGGATAACTGAACACTTCTCCACAGGAAAATGCCACAAGAAGGAAGCCTAGCGTAGCAAATTATATTTACATATATCTACTTACTAACATAAGTAGATATAACAGGGAGTAGAAACTATAGACACTATTCCTACTTTTGCCGTCGGTGGTTTCTGCGCGAAGTGATGGTGACTAAAGGTTAGCTTACTAAAGATTTTCACCCAAATGACTTCACATTAGCCTAATGATGACAAGATGCGTCATGTCCTGTGTCACCATCTCCGCCCTTTTTATCAAGCTCTCAACTTTAACTTTCATTTTCTTTAACTCTCACTTTCTCTCTCTTCCTCTCCATGTCTAACCCTTACACTCTCTGCTTGTCTTCATTCTCGCCTTCATGATCTACGAAGTCTTATATATTACACCTTCTACCATTCTCTTAAGTATATTCTACTGCTTCTTCCTACGACTGAAATGAAGGTACGCTCGGCGTCCATTTTCTCGTAATCTAACGCAGATTGTACATACACCGCCTACTTGAGCCACGTAGGAAGGAAACGTAGAAGTAGTTGCATCTAAAAGATACACAGTCAAAGGAAAATCATATGTACACAAGTATTTTAAGTTCGTATGCGCCTATACGATTCTTTGCAAACACATATTCAGAAGAGAAGGTAGAAAGTGAAAAGATATTTAGAAGTCTCTCGTGACTGAAACTACATACAGATTTTGTCATCATTTTGAAGGAAATGAATGAAATCTCTCGGAAGAAAATGAAATGAGTGGATGAATGAATGAATAGGCACTCTCTTCTTTTCCCAATCTTCTTTTCAAAGAGTTAGAGAGAGAGAGAGAGTGGGAGAGAGAGAGGAAGAGGAAGAAGTTACTCCCCTACCGCTCCGCTAGTTAAAATCCTAAAGTAAATATTTTGACTGGAGCTGAATTTGTGGCTCTGTGGCCAAGTCAACTTACAATCTCTTACGTATCGTCTTGTCTCATCCGAAGACTCATCTCCCAGAAAAGTAGGCAAAACTTTTCGTTGTAGCTCTCCATCTCCGTTTGAATCCACACTTTTGTCCAAACAACTCTACAACGAATAGGTAGCTTACATACTTACGTAAGCTACTAACAGTAGACTAAGAATAAGGTGGAATTTCAAAGTGGACTCGCTCTATCTACAAATGTCTTTTC
>JABASC010003650.1:0-13607 GCA_019776185.1 Plutomurus gul
GATTTTTCCTTATAGGTTTAGAAATATTTCTGACCTGATAAATGGCGGACCGTGGCAAGTCCAAACAAACAGCACAGCACAGAATTCCCCCCAATCGATTCTCCAGTTTTTCGGATGGTCCTTTTTTATTTTCCTTGCCATCTTTGTTGAGGTCATCTTTTCCTCCGTCCACTCTGGCCTTTTTCTTGCAAGGCTCCAGTTCATCGTCAAGTTTAATTGAAGCACCCCCTCCCCCCGCAGAGCTACCATTGTTCGACGGTGTGCTTGGCTCAACAATAATTTGCTGTTGTTGCTGCAACTGAACCCCTTGTGGTTGAGATCCGGAAGGACCCTCTGTTTCTGCCATCTTTGATTTTCTCTGCCTTCTTGTTCTTTTGCCAACTGCTGCTCTTGCTTTCTGCCCAATAACACGGAAAATTAGGAACGATTTTCAAAAACTAGTAGTAAATATCCGTAATATTATGGTCAATCAACAAATATGGCCATATGCAAATTGGATTTTTACACTGTTGAAATTATTTGACGTAATTATTCTGTGTTTGTGTATATGTGGTGTGACTCGCCTTCTCTCTGTGTTGTCGAACTGTCTGAAGTCTGAAGCAACTATTTACTTCTGCAACCAAAAACACAACTCTATACGAATGGTACAATGTTCTCCGTGTTCTTTTCCCCTTCCACTATCTATCTCTCTCTCTCTCTCTCGTTGCTAGCATAGCAGCTCGCTCACTTTCCCTTTGCACACTTTGTGTTGTGAGTGTGTGCTCTTTAGTTTGCCGTATTTCTTGGTGCGTATTTTATTCTACATATTCCTTGTACTTTTGTACTCAACACAACACTTCGTGTGTGCATGTACACAATGTGCAGAGATCTGGTTTATTCAAATTTAGGATTAACCAACTCTTACTCTTAACAGGCCATTCCTACCTTATTGTTGAGATGGACTTTTCTACAAGATCTCTTGTATTCTCCAGCCTATTCTTATGACGATGACGTAGTAGTGTTGTATTTTGTACTATTTCTAGTAGAAATAGCACTTTTCAGAGTAGAAATTTTCTACTATGAAATAAATGTCTACTGTTTGAACAATTCTCAATGCCTATAATATCCCTACCTATTAATAAATGTGTAATGTTTATATACTAACGTGGCCTACCTTACTAACATCACCTGAACTGAGGTGCTGTATTGTCACTGGGCTGATAGCAGCATTCTACAAGATCTTGATGCAGAGAGATATTTCTGTATTCTAATGATTGCTTTGGGGAAATGCAGGCAAAACTTTTGTTGTTTCTTCTTCCTGCACTTCTCCTTGATCATTCTAATAAGCACACACAATGGCAAGTACCAACCAGCAGAGAGATGCAACATGCAAACGTAAAAAATACCTGTATATTTTAAGTACGTTGGAGAATGTATGGTTTGTAGGTGCCCTAATTCTATGTGTGATGGACACAGTCACAATTTCTATATGTATATGTGCACGTGCACGTAGAATCTTCTTGATGTGAAGCATGTATATAACTAATGTAAGTTAAGTTATATGCCTTGTATGAAGGAGCTTCAAAGTGGAAAGAACACTAAGGCTCTGTGCTACTTTGCACATGAAAATTTTCCTCTATACACGGACTCTTTTTTCGTCCACCTTTTCATTGCTGCTGGTGACCAAATATATTTTATAAAGTCAGTTTGGCTTCATATACGTACATATACGGCACTATACGATGTAAATTGTAAGCTGTTTGCAATGCGTGGTTTTATGTATTTTACACGTAGTAAATGTAAGTACATATGTGTATTATTGACTGAAGATAAAATGCAGCCAACTGCGGACTTTGCATAGTTCATATCGCATTTGAACTCATAAAAAATAATTTTTCGTTCCAGAAAAGTATTTTCCGTTATTTATTTTTTTATATTTTACACGATCAAAGAAGTATTTTCTATTCGATTAGTAGTTGGCCTTATTGGCTGCCTGCAGCTATTTTTAATGCACTGGACTAACATATTTATTGAGTTGCGCGTGGCTCTACTCTGTAAGATTGTCTAATCCGTGTATATACTATATATATTCACTGGAAATACATGGAATTATCCGGGTGTTCTTGTTTCGATTCTGACTTTTAACACATTACATGTATTTCTAACATGTTTCTTGCATATTAAGTTTCACCACATAGTTTCAAAATTGTTGACACCAGACCGTATCTTTTAATTACACTGATATACCCGGGTATTTGTGGACTTTTTCAAATTTGGGAAAATACCTATGCTTGCATTTGTTGAGTTACGTCTGCATACTATGTTTGAACTAAAACAAATAAAAAACTCAATCCAAGCGCGGGACTGGGATTCGTCCCAGACGTAAAAGATATGTTTAGGTCGTCCCTAAATATCGCTACACTTGGGGTTCATATGGAATTTCATTGTTCACCAATTTTAGAGCTATATAATAGTTCATGTTGGCTTAAGTTATAACCCATTAGTCCCAAATTGTAATTCCAAATGCTTTTCAAAATGAAGACTCGAGAACAATTTAGGGCCACTATAATTCAGCTACATTTAAGTTGAAGATGAATGCCTGGGCCTGGTTTGATATTCAAAGTGCTCAAACTAAGAGATGTTGCAAGCAACACAGTCCACATCATATTTGGATTAACATTTCTTAATTTGAACGATATTAGATAATTTTTTTTGGCAAATTCAATGTTAACTTTGGGCCCCTCCAGGGTCCCCAGTTGTGGTTGCATGGTGTTGCTGTCCTATTCAAAATTGGTCAGCAGCGTGCTACGGACAACATATAAAAGTTATAGACTTTTAGGTTCAAGTTAAAAAATGTGTCCCATGTAGTAATGGGTGAAATTCACATAAATTTCAAAGTTCTACAATTTTGAAATTTTTGTTTTCCTATAATCATAAAAAAACGTATGTGCTTATTGATCCCCTCTTTCGATATCCGAAGAGAACATGAAAATCGACCTTACCGTTTAAGCGCTACACTGGTACAAAGGAAAAACCCGCCAATGCCCGCCATCGCAGAACTACAACTACAGGTCGGAGCGGGGGAGGAAATATTCGCTAATCAGTATACATGAGTACAAACTGTCTATAGAATCAGTTTCATCTAAATCAGTGAGTCGGGTGCCGGCACACACTTCGATAACAAAATTCACATACACTTTCCTTCCCAAATGTGATTTATAGTATAACTCGTTTTTGATGAATTTAACCAAAAAAATTTCGGCCTTACCCCGAATTTCTCTTTCCAATGGCCATAAAAGTTTAATCTGGCTCAAAACCTCTCCCCCTGGGCCCCCTCCCCCTCCACTGAGTATAATTTAGATAATAAATATAATGAAAATAAAACAGTTGCATAAAGATATATTTTATTTAACCGTTAAAAATATTTTTGCCCCCCTCAACAAAATCTTAGATCTGGCACTGACCGGCACAGGTAATTTTGTTACATTTACCTATGGGTTCTCTAATTGTGAGTTTTGCATCACTCTACTTATTTAATAATTATCTGCATTATACAAGATTTCACATGTAATTATAAAAGTGGTCACTATTCAACTCATCTCTTATCGTCTCATCTACAATGCATTGATTTAAATTAAATGTTGTAAAACTATTCTATATAATTGAGATAGAACATGTATGTACATCTTTAATCTTAGTATGCAGTTTGCTTACTTTATTAATTATTAAAGGTTTTCGATTTTTTAAAGCGACAGCAAACAAATCGATTTTTTTTTTACTTATATCCATCTATCTGTATTACTGTTGGAGATTTTCTTTTGTCGGATTCACGAAAATGGCTAATATGAACATTTGCATTTCATGAACCCTGCCCTGGCCAAAATTGTTAACAATCGTCCAATGGCGTGTTGAGAAAAGAGTATAAATAGCTCTAAGCTCACGGTGTAAGAATATTCTGATAAGACGTGTGCACCCAAATCACTATAGCGCTATATGAACTAGAACTTGATGAGACTAGCCTAGAACACCAATAAATATAATCCTGTCACTCGTCCCTCGAATTTTGTTCTGATATCCAATAGATAATCAGATTTTTCAATTTTCCCAAAGAAATTAATATGGAAATCGTAGTGACCGTGTCATGCTGTGCTCTCACTTGCATATTATGTAAAGGGTCATTTATTTTCGTATTGGTGCGAGCATATAAAGCCTTCTCGTGGCTATTCCTTATCTATTGTCTTCTTCTGTCTCTCCTCCTGCCAACTTCATTTCCTTTCTCTCTTCCTCTCAACTTTATTTCCTGTCATGGTAGTCCCTGATTTACCATTCCAAAAAAAGAAGAAAATAGCTCGTCCAGTCCCCTGCCCCCTACTTGGCATAATGGTGAGTTTTTAAAAATTTTCAATGTTTCATTTAAAACAATTCTTCTGTCGATCATTTATAGTGTTTCCTTCCAGGTGCTACTAATTATTTTTATTTAAAATAATATCTAATTCGGGTTTAATTTTAACAGTAATTTCGATACTAGAGCTGATTCTACAAAATACGGTTCATAAACAATCACTGCGTCCATTCATTTCCATTTCCATGAGAGTTTTGTCCTAGCGGAAATGACTTCAACGATGATAATGGCAATTGTGACTTCCCATTCAGCTGTGACGCTCCTACCGAAAGACATAAGTTACACTATTTTTATTTAATTAATTGCTTTTGGGTTGAATTGACATCGATGAAAGACAAATTACGACCGTTCTTTCTGAGGTTTTATAGCCACATCACCTCGCGTCATGGTGAAAAATGGACAATTGATACGTTTCTGTTTAGCACCTAGAACTTTTTAAGTTGGGTACTGTTTAACCTATTTACATGTTGTTTTGTTTGTTTGTTTTTGATAACAATGTTTTACATTTAAAGTAACTAAAAATGAAACTTTTACACATAAAACTTATATAAAAATACAATGACAAAACAGCCATTTGAAAATAAATGTTTAGACCATTACGGCCATGAGAGTTGTTCCGTTTCTGTTGTTATTATCATGCTCACAATATTTTGGTAATTACTTGTTTTTTATGCATTTTATTAGCACTGCACACTACAAATTTTAATTAGTTCTGCATCTTGCATTCTGTCAAATTCATGCTAAAATATTGTATCTTCAAACAAGTAGAGTTCAATGTAGGCCCGAATATCTTTGACGAATCTGAACATCAATTTAGAGTTCAAATTATACAATTTAGAGTTCAAATTATAAACGTTCACGTAAGATAAATAGAGTGAAGACAAAGTATGTATTTTATGCATATCATTTATTACACATTTAATAAAGTGTTTGTAATATACAAGTAGTAGACAGATTGTAGGTATAAATAATAAAGTCTGAGATAATCAAAAGACACAAAATACTTTAAGAATTGCATTAACATATTTTTCACATTTATTTAATAATTGTTTAGGATACCACACTTTAACGAGGGACTTCGCGTTTGACAATAATAGCTTGAGAAAGAATACTTTCTTCTCAATGTTAATACCAGCGTAATTAGAGTCGTATTTTTGAAGAGTATCTCTATACATTCACTATATTATTCAAACTTGAGATTTTAAAATAATTTAATCTGCAATCAGGTATTAAGTAAGTCTGTAGCACTATATAAGGACTTGACATTCATATATATTATAGAAGATATACTTCTTTTTGTGTTTTTGTTGTAAAGAATATTATACATGGTGTGTGCCTTATGTCTGAATGTACGTTTTTGACATCCATCCGACTAGCAGATGATGACAATGGGAGTCAGCGGAGATTGTTGAACTTACATCGAAGAAGAATATGTCAACTGACTACTTACTATATTTAGAATACCATGCAAATTAAGACATACAGAATAAAGTACATTACAGCGTACGTTAATAAATATACCTTATGTTTAATCTGCATTTTGGAAGAATCCCTCACCTTGTAATCTTTATTTAAACTATTGCACACATCCAATTGACAAAGCACAAACACAAACGTACACATATTACATAGTACTTAAAAGTATAAGTCAATATTAATTTCACTTGTCTTTCTTCAAGTCTGCAGTTGCTGCATCCTTGTCCTTGTTTTCGGAAGATGGATGATCTTCATACCTATGCAAATACAGAAGTTCGTGATTGAATAGTTCAGCACAAGAATACATACTAAACTTGCTTACATTTCTGCTTAAATTGACTTTAATGAAAATAAACGTATGCAAATGCTTACTGGAACATGGCTTTGATGTCTCCTTTGACTAGAGCGAGCAGCAAAGGAGCCCCTATACATGCCGGTACCAAGTACAGCAAAGCGGGCTGAGCATGGCGGTAAACATGCATCACGAAAATGGTTGTAAATAGACCCGCAATGTAAGCCGCAAACGAAACGTTGAAGTAGGTTCGCGATTTCCGCTGAAGACTGAAAACACAATAATACAGTATAATAATCCAACAAACTGTTGATTGCATACTCATATAGGTACTAATGCTTGATAGGAGAGTTGAGATTTTGAAGATAACGTAGGGAAAATGCATTAATCACTTCGAAACGCCGAGAGGGAGGGGATGTGATAATTGTAGTGTGAGAAATATTCGAAAATCGCACCATTTGCTTCATTGATTAATGCAGCTTCGTTTTGGCGCAGAACAGTCAAATGTCTTCACTTTCACAATTATTTTCTCTCATTAAAAAGCTAGTTAATATGCACCAACTAAGGGCCTACAGCATACTCTTATTATGAGTATAATAAGAGTAAGTTGTAGTCCCTGCACCATATTGTGTGATTTTATCACAATTACAAGGCACTTACTGAACGTCAAATCTCAAAAGCAGGGCAATAAAGATTCCTGGAAGAACAATGTCTCCGAGTCCAAGCATTGCAAAGTTGTCCGCCCCCAAACCCTTCTCTAACAAATCCTGTGGGAAGACCACTGCAATGTGGAAATTCAATCTTATTAAAAAATGCTAATCGTCTTTTAGAAATACAATAAATTTTTAGTATTCATTGAAAAAACAATCAGAACTTCTTAGAGGTTAGGTAACTGGTAATGATCATTATAAATCTGGACAGCACACTCATCACATTAGTTTTCAATTTCAATACGCAATCCGTCATTTCTACTATTTTGTTAGAACACATCAATGGCAAATAAATGATTTATACTAACACTTAATTGGAGCTTCAAATGATTTGGCAACAGTCACCATAACGTTCGTTCCAAAGACCCAGAAAATGTCGTAGAAAAACAAACCACCAAGTAGGATACAACCAGTAACAACATTGTTAAGATGTAGCAATTCAACCCCATTGATCGCAAAAGCCATTCCGAACAAATTGTTGGCCAACCAGTGCTAAGTAATAAAAAACGAATGGTTTAGTTTGAATACAAACATTACTACTACGTTTTTTGGTCAAATGTAACAAATTATCAGAACTTCTTAGAGGTTAGATGTGGTAGTAAATATGATCAATACAATTCACATTAGAACACTCATCATACGAATTTAATTGCAAGCTTTTGCTCAAAATGTGCCAAAGAAGGCACAAAGTTTAAAATGAATTACCTTCTTCATGATATACCATACACCAATTAGGGTGCAGATTGTGACACAAACGATATCGTGAGAGCTGAATTGGTAGTCCAACAACGCGCAACGATTTTCTCCATTTGCATCTTTCTGAGTGAATAAAATGTGATACTGTATATTTGGAATGCCTGCAGGGACCAGTTTGGTTATCACAGGACTGCAAAAAAAAGTTAATATGTAGTAAATATAACACTTGGAGCAATCGTGTCAACACAGATGAATTACATATTACCTTTAAATGTTTAAAATTTTATTTAAAAGTATTATACTGTAGTGTAGCACACAATAAAAAAACAAGTGATCCTCTCATGGATTACATGTTGCGTATATAGCACCAACTTTCTTTCCCCCTATTATTGATTAGTCACTGACATTGGTATTTAATAACTAAGTCAGCGTGCCATCGGGGCAGCAATGCTACTCTAAGTTTAGTTAAATACGTCTCTACAGTGAAACAAATTAACTTAACGATTATTTTTTCCTGTGGTTAAGGGTATGTATACGTACTGAACAGTTGACAAGTACTTTTTTTACATAAATATGGTTGAACTTACAACAATTATAATCATAATATATCATCATAATTATGAACACGGGTCAAAAAAGAATAAACACTCACCTCAACAAATGCGACAATGCCAAAATTCCAAGGAAAAAGAAATAAACCGTCAGAAGTAGGTTAATATACTCCTTTGAGAAAACCTGAAATTAAAAAATATAATATTTATTGAAAAACTGAATATCATCCTTTATATTAAATGTCGTTTCAGAAAAAAAAATCGTGCACCAAAGACTGTAGGGTGCAAAATTCTTTTAGATTTTTTCGGGTGCACCAAACATTTTTTTCTAAAATTTTGTACCCGCAACCCTTTAGTATTTTACGACATTTTACGAAAGGCCAAGTCATGACATGTGTAGATGCTCAGGACGTCATGCGCGCCCCGGTGGGCGTATATCTTTGGTCATAAAAAATATTTTGCACCCGGAAACTCGTAAACTGCTTTAATTATTGTCTGCTTTAGGATTTTTTGTAGGAATGATATTTGTTCGCTCGGTAGTACTCTTATGTGTATTAAATCTTATCATACTTATAAATATTTCTATTCTATTAATTTGAGCATTTCAAGCTATGCTTAATACTTAAAATTCGTGTATCGTGCTCATGATAGAACGACTTCTCGTATCTGCACTTTTATTTATCGTTTATTTACTACTTCCATGTTTGTGTTTAGTTTAGACATGTCTAAACACAAAAGTAATACGTTTTTTTTATAGATGTACGTTTTTCATAAATGTAGATGTAGATAAACTAAATTGTTTACTATTTTCTGGTAACCACAATTTTTTGAATCGGACACAAATTGCCCTTCAATGAAATAATTTGTTAAATTCTAAATATATGTAGTAGTGTTCCATATTATTCTGTGGTAGCAAAATAAAAGCATTTTAATTCACAGAGGACTAAATGCGGAGTGATGCTTCCGATTTTATTTCCCCCTGATGATTAGTCACTGAAATCAGTATAAATTACTAATTCAGCGTGCCATCGGGGTTTATTTGACTCAATATATCTACAATCTAGTGCGTAAAGTTGTACATCCTTGTTTTTGCTTTATTCCTACAATTAGTGTTTTGAGACTTTATTATTACTTTGAGACTACTACACTAATGACTAACGGTCAACGTGTTTGTGTCTCTGCCAAAGTGAAAGTATGTTTACCTGGAAGAAAATGTACAACCCGAACAGCGCGCAGCTGGCTATGATAGGAAACATTGCAGCATCCTTGTGCGACATCGTATCTGGTTTTTCCCCAGATTCCTGAAAATAAAAAAAGCAGTATCAATGTCTATTCATCGCACTTGCTTGCCAAGCGAGAAATTAACAAATCGCCATTTTGCATTCTAAAATCAAAATTCGTGTAATTTGCTCATGTGGTTGATTAAAAATAACAAATCATTAATTTACGCTTTCAAATTTAGTGAGTTTCCAAGCGCTTCAAGTCTGCTGTCAATAAACATGCTGCAGCGTAGAGCATATAAGAAGTAAGTCAGCATATGTGAGACTTGTGAAAGTTTCTTATATTGTATATGCAAACAGGTGAAGCGTGTATTGTGTATTCACTCTTCGTAGTATAATAAATTAACAACCACCATCAACCATCGAGTTGTTTCGTAAATATAAATTTACTATCACGTAAATAAGTTAAAAATCATTGAAACGTTATATCCGATTTACATTATTAACGCGTCAGTATGTTTATAATCAGCAATTAATGGCACTACCATAAAAATGCTAGATAAGAAACCGTAGTGTTAATGGTTGTCTTTAAAATAGCGTCATTACCTTTTGCTGCTTGTGGTGTTTGACAGATCTGAACGCACCAAAGAAAATGGGGAGGAGTGCCATTATGACTAGACTGCCGTAAGCGATACACATCCCCTCTGGGGTAGCAATGGGTTTAGTCCCGGTGCCGTTTGTGGCATTTTGCTGAGCTAAAACCTCACCGACTTTCTCTACGTCTGCCATGTTAAAATGTAGGAGAGAGATGCTGTCGAGGTCCACGTCTACGACACACTGAAGAACACTGTTGAAGTGTGAGTGGTTCAGAAATTCACAACACGCCGCTCTCCTTCTCAGACTATAGACTTGGGTATAGCCAATGCAGCATTGCCATCGCACCGTACCGTCGCGTCACGCAGAAATCGATCGTACGTGGTCGTGTAGTGAGTATGTATGCCCACGTGACGGTGGGTAGACCTATTTATTTATAACCATTTTCTCAGAAAGATACAACAAAATTACTTTACGAATTAAAACGGTCGCCCATGCTTTTTGCCTTTGACTTTGACTAATGCTATGAAGTCATGACCATGACTTCTAGGAAAAGCTTCCGCGGCTTTTATGGAAGAAAAAGCTTTCCATGAAGCTGGGTTACTACGAATAAATAACAAAGTTATGAAGAATTATAACAGAAAATTTCTTCCATTACGCACGCGGCGAAAAATGTTTATGAGAAAATAAAATTATGATGGCACGTGGTTGATTTGTATTCCTATTTTACCACATTTGCAGAAAACACAATTATTTATTATTACGGTTATTAGTTAATTTATTTGTTTTGGTTTTGATTAGGTATTGCATAATGGTAGCACTTGTATGAATATAATTTAATCAGTTCCGTCACTCACTCCGTTCATTCATTTTTGAGAGAGAAAGAGAGATGTGAATTTCTTTGGACATTTCCTTCGTAACTTCGGGCATTTACAGAATGATTTAATAATACATTAGAAGACAAGATGAAACTACATGGTTAATAAATTTTGCTGTTCGCATATTTAAAAAAAAAACTACTTTACACTGTTAGCTCCATTTACAAATCTCTGTAAGTAGTCTTAAAGTCTATGAATAACATACATGCATACGGGTGTATTACACACGGATAGTCGCAAAACGGTGGTACGAGTTAAAATTATGGAGCGTTAAACTTGAACTTAAAACATTGGAGAATATCACTACAAACCACAATTACTTTGTGCAAATTCAATGTATAGAGATTGCAGTTTTTGAAATGTACTAAATGTAGTATGCGTAAAAGCAATTTGTACGTGTTTATAGGAGTATTTTATGGAAAATTAATTTAACCATACAAAGACAGTTTTAACGTTTCACATCACAACCATTCGTGGTACAACTTTAAAGCTACACATGGGGACTCGGGAACTGCGTAAATAATAGCTCGTCAGGCTTTTACAACAGAATTAAAAATCCAACGCTGTAGCAAAATGAAATGTCGTTAACAAGTTTTGCTGTAGAGTAACATACTGATATTCTTCCCAATATAAGACAACACAACTTATCATTGACCAAGTTTTTCAGGAAAAGTTATTTCTGACAATTATGAGTTTTTATAATGCAAAATACAAGGCTTCTACAGGTAATTAACTTACAGAAGTTGAGAGTACAGCAGAGGTTATTTCTTCTATGCAAGTAAAATAAATTTTGTGTATTTATATGAATAGCGCAAAAAATGTGCACTTTTGTTTTTACCTAGGTACAAAAGCATATTATATTATTATATCATCATATGGGTACATCGTTTTCGCACGTCACGTTTTCGTATTTATAGAAATGAGACTTACTATTTCATTTGCCTCCGTTTGTATACGTGTAACACTTATTTATGAGCGAATACAAATTAAATTATTCTTATCAATTGATACGGAAAAATTAAAGAAATGGACCGCATGTGGCGTTGTGAATTGTCCTAAAACATCAAGACTAATACTATGTATGTATCAATCTTCGTCATTTAACTCATGATGTGTACGTATTAACAATACTTAGTAAAGTAACAATTTATATACGATAAAATTACAAGGTCTCACAATCAGTTCGGCTGTAGACAGACTGAATTTTTTGCATTATTCACAAAATCTCATCTCCGTTCGCATTTTCTCTATCAACTGTAATACGAACTCCAGGACCAATTAAAATACAAGTTAGACCAGTGGTTGTAGTAGTGTGGGAGCTACCTTGGTTATTATTTATCGACGTTCCGGAAATCGGGCTAATTTGTATATTACGAGCTGCAATTGCTGTAACTGGTGACACCGAAACAGATTCACTTAAGGGTGATGTGCAATCAGAAGGGTTTCTTCCGCCATTGCTACTTCCGGCACGTCCACGACTGTTCCGACCACCCCTTTGTCTTGCACTTGGGGTGTTATGGGTAGAACTTCCATTGTTCCCATTCACCGTTGGAGCAGGTGGCGGAGGCGTTTGGTTGCTGCTGGAGGTTGATCGATCTGAACGTCTTGTCGGCGCGCGTGCCCCATCTCTAGTGTCATCCTCCTCATCCTCTTCAGTCTCGTCTTCATTTTCAGAGCTATTTTCATTTCCGATCAGTGCTTCCTCTTCTTCTCCCAATTCCATGTCGTCATCCTCATCGTCATCTAATAAATCAGAAACTTCACTCTCTTCATCACCATTGTCGTCACTATCACTAGGATCAGCATCGTAATGGCCAACTCCACGGAAAGGGGAGCTTGTCCCGTTGACAATTCCCAAAGAGCTGTAACCAAAATTTCCACTAGGGGCTGTGGTTGTAGCAGAGGCAGAAACACTATTTGCTGCAGCACTTGGATTGCCGGTGGTTGTACTATTGTAGGCCGTTCCACGTCGCCGTCGACCATTTCCAGGTGGATTGGAATTGCTTCCACCCCCGTCCCCTGGCCCCCCACTCAGTCTGATGCCGGCAATGCCCCTCTTTTCTGCCGTCGGCAAATCTCTTTTAATTCTTCGGAACAAACTTCGATTGTTGGCTCTGTACTGTATCATTTGCGCAAAGTCAATTTCATAGAGATGACCTGCTATGAGGAGTTGGCAAGAGGGTTGACCGGATTCGTAAGCTCGTTCCAGCTCCTGCATTGTTCGCTCATCATACTGCCACCAACCTGTAGCAATTAATTCAGTTTAGTTGGCAATTGCACAATAAATACTATATTCTCAGTTTTCTAAAATCAATGTTCAACTTTTACAAAATTATGATACTAGTTTATTATCACTTACCTCCACCTCTTGATTCATAAAACCATTGGTACCCACATGATTTGGGGTCTTTATAGAGTTGACTAACATCTTTAAGGCGAGGATTCGTTAGTACGTAGTGTGGTATGGTCGATCGGCAAATAGCACACCTAGAACACATGTATAACCACTTATATTAATTGATTTAAATTAAATTAATGTGTGTAACAAATATGCACTGTTTTATCATAGACACTTTGTGTAAATAATCACATAGAACGAAGGTTCGTGTATGTATTCGCCTATTCGGGTTTGGTTTAGGAATTCTTCTCTTTTACACAGTTCATGATATCATTCATGATTATTCCCGTTTACTATAAGCGCACAAGTCAAATATATGAAAGAAGGCACAAGTTCTGTTACAATTATTCCACTCGAATTTATACTTTTGTTCAAAGAGGAAATTTTTTACTCGGGTTGGTGATAGATACT
>JABASC010003651.1:0-13605 GCA_019776185.1 Plutomurus gul
TAGGATGCACCATTTACACTATTTGAACTAACTCTTGATACTAAGTGCGTTTCTAATTGTAAGGGTTGATGTAAAGGACAACATGAATTCAGCAGTTCTTTCTTAAAAGGTCTTGACTTTTAGAGCTTTCATTTTTCTAGTGACTTCTGGATGGCTCACTAGCATCTTCCTCTTATTTGTATTACACATGTGGTATGTATATAAAGTAATGTACCTACTCATTCAGTGATAGAAAACTTATATGAGGAAATGTCCTGTGATGTCTTGAGCTAGAAAGAAGGAGGAACTTATTCTTGGTTGCATTCTTTAAGAACTGTGAGAGAGTGTGGTGTAGTAGGTACGGGTGAGAAACGAATGCCACCCTTGTAAATCTGAAAGAAAGGGGTAGTGGTGGTGGAAGATGAAAGTGCATATGAGAAGACGCAGAGTGAGAAAAAAAAAGATAAGTTAAAACCCCATGAAGCTCACTTGATGACTTGGCTGGACGCACCATTCTTTCCCTTCTTCGTTTCTACAATTGTTTTTTTCTCGTTGACTGCCTGAGATGCTCTGTTTGTCAAGTTTCTTGCGTAAAGGAATCGTCCTTTAATTCAGTAATGGATGGCATTTTTTTATCTTCTTCCTTCAGTTGATTCTTGAAGACGTGGCTTAGGACAGTCAATGCACTAATGCGTAAAGCTGCCCTGGTCCTGTACATTTCTCTGATCTACCCATAGAAGGCATCCAGGGCAGAATCCTTCTTTTCTTTAGCCAACAAACTCAAATAATAGAAGTTTTTTTATTGTAATTGCTTACCTTCTACACAAAATTGTGCTTTGGGTACTGAAACACTTGTGTATATACAAATTGTCTATCATGTAAGATGCAAAAAGAATATTAGATTATTTAAATTTCAACGATGATTATTTTAATCCTAATTGTAATATTAGTTTGCTGTAGATACTAATTTTGCAGATTCGCAAAATCTACATTTGTAAATAGTTTTGTAAGAGAGCGAATCCTTAGATAAACTTGATTAGCCGCAGAGTCTGTGAATGAAAAGCTGTCTCGGATCTCTTTGACAATAAATAAAGTATATTAGGGTACATTTTGTATCTGTATATACTTGTGCCTTTTTTGTATGTTATACTGTGTGCATGGTAGTTTGAAGTTGGTTTGGATTATTTATTAGTATTACCTCAGTGTGATGTCCTTTGTTATAATGGCAATGTAGAAGCAAAGTAGAACCAGGGAACTTGTAAGTCTTATAATTCATTTGGTAGTCACAGTTGTTGTACTTTTGTATCCATCTGAAAGTTAATCGAAGGGAATTCCTTTGCCCTCCTTTAATGGACTTAAAAAATGTCATTGTTGTATCACATTCGGTCCTTTTAAATTTGGCAGGACGAATGCGATAATAAATAAAAGGGATAAATTGAATGAAACTGAAATCTAATGATGGTATTTCATCATTCTTTCTCCTGAACACAATAGTTGTTTGTTTGAAATGGAAAGAATATGTTTAAATGCAACCAAAAGAAAAGTACATCACTAATATTGTTCACCTAATACCTATACACTATACACTACACCTGGTGCATATTAAAACACCATCGAAGATTTATCTGTAATTGAATAATGAACACATAATACGTACAAATAGGTTTCATGAATTTACATTTCCTTTTCTATGGAAGATTTTAATTGTAGAGATGTGGTGAGTAATAATAAATAGTATTTAGAATGAAAAATGTATAATAATAAATGATCATGAGTCATTATCAGAATCAGTTACCTATGTAGTGTTTCACCCTTTGAAAATCGAAATTGTACCACAGTGTATACTCTGTGTGGTCGTGCCATAAAAAAATTATGTGGGTGTATTGTATACACTGTAGTCATAATCATCCGTCTGACTGTGAGTGGTGCGAAAATATAGGCGAGCTTAGAAATTATAACATTTAGCCGGGGTATATTAACCAAAGGGATAACGCAGCGAGTACTTATAAAAGCATAGAGACATCGGCAGTTGGGAATGGGTCACAGGCACAACAACGTTGTAAGTACGAGACATAAAATTATTAGCATAAGGGCGTAACCGAATTGTTTCGTCTCGTCTCGCTTGTTTCAGTTTCGTTTTTCGGATGCTGTCATTTAGCTTGACTGGCTTTTGATTTTGATCTAATTTGACAGCGTCTGTTCTCTGATGCGCATGAACCTTTCCTGATTCAATTCTCGTTTTGTTCCATATATGCTAGCTGTTAATTTCACCTTTCAATAGTTTCTACACCGTTGAGATGTAGGAAAAGAGGAGAAAATAGGAAATACAAATACCAACAGGTTGGTTTTGTACACGAAAGCTATGAAAAATATTTACACGTTAGATGGGTGAGATAAGAAACGGAGACAGTGTGTCACTCTGTGTTCCGTCACAGTCTTGTTAACTAGTCTTGTAGTACATGTCTCTAGTGAAGTGCTTACAAGAATTCATGTTGACTCACTCTCAATGTGTACACTTTTATATCTATGTATTCTATATAACAACTTGTTCCAAGCACGTGGTTTAACCTTTTTTTGATTATTTTATTTTCAAAGTGCATCTTTTGATGCGTGAATTACTGCAGTGTGAACAAAGTTAAAACGTTAAAAGATTGTGATTCGTTCGAGTAGATTTCGATAGTTTTGGGTTTGCCTGTCGGTATCGTACACCTGTTTACTAAATATATACACTGTATATTGTAAAGCGAGAATTCATATAAACGTGATTCACGTATTGCATTGAGTACAATGGATATTCCAGCGACATGATTTTGGATGAATTACAATGTGGGAGGGGAGCAAAACATTCCTTGATGAAGATCTAATCAAATCGAATCTAGGCTACATCGAATCTCGTTTATTTCATAACAGCGTTTTTTCATGCACCTTTCTTTTATGATTTCATGTTGTAATAGTGTAAGCTACACAATTCACATCAAGCAGATACGTGAGTAATATGCGACCACAATTTTTGTACAAAGTCATTACATTCTTGCCGTATTGTCATTTTTGTCGTCTACTTGTAAAATATGTGACCATACTAACGTAGATCCGTCAGAGTGGCACTCATACAATACTTGTCCCTCATAATAAGTATGGCAATCGGATTAGTATTTATTGAAAGCATAATTCCTTCACTGTTGCATTGCATAGTACTTAATATGAATTCACATGATTCCTATCTTTTGTTGCACTGCTGCTGCTCTATCAATGAATGTTCAATAGAGACACATTTCTTTTCTATCTTGTGTAGAGATGGTTGTCTGATGAATACGATATTTATTGGCAGGAAGGATTGTGACCAGAATTTAAATCACTTTTAAACCATATATTTTCATTAGAGTATTCATTTACATACGTACACATGTATACAGTTTTTATATTGTCAAAGGTACAAATTAAGTGTTTGTGTGTGGTATGGGAGGTTACAGTCAATTTATTTGATTTATTCATACAGTATTCCGATGGTAGTGTAATTCGACGGATTTATTGCTCAATCCGTTGGTATTCAATTAAATAAATTTTACTTAAGCACCAAGCCTATATTTTCTTTTGCCAAAGAGCTGAATACATTACTTACCTAAAGCCTTGGTAGCGTGAAAAGTTACAATGGGTACTAATTAAAAAAATAATTAGTAGGAGCACCTGTAGATTACATGGTTTAAGTATTTGTATAGCACTATTTCTATTCGAATATCTAGTGGCACTAGAAATATTTGGGAAATGCTTGTATGCAATATAGCACACGTTTTGGCAAATGAAACTCTCAGTGAAAAAAGATTTCAATTTCAATGAGATGCATATCAACGCAAAGTGACAGCAGCCAACATGACGTAAGGGATTTATGTGTTAAATCTGCTCACTTAACTCTTCATCATGAATAGCATTCTTCACGCGAATTTTGCTATGCCCTGGAAGTGTAACGCTTACAAACGGCGTCAATTGTCCCGATAGTTCCACTACTACATCACAACACACAACAATAATAACAAGCAGTATATCGCTAGAAGACATCTCCCCACACTCTGAATTTCCTCTAACCATGCTTTATACGCTAGGTTTTAGTGTGGTTGCGTCACACATGAAGAAGGCTCAATGAAAATAATTCTGCTAAATGCAATTGGGGATCTAACTTCTTATATTACATAGAAAAAACTACCTGATTCTCGTTGTCCTTCGGTTCACATATCAATCTGCGTGGGATCGCACTAACTGATTGCAGGACTCTTTGTATGACACACATGTACCCAGGGTTTCTGGTGTGATTATCACAGTGGGATTAATTACTGTGATCAAATGTTTTTAATGGTTTCATAACAGAGACGCTTATGCTTAATGTGATATATGGGATAGGGACTACCAATTAAATGACACGTAAATCACGTTAATCACAAATCACAGTATTTAATCCCACTGTGATGGGATTTTAGCTGAAAAATGTGATTTACGAAACCCTGTACGTACCATGTATTCATACAGATTTAAATCTTCTGGGCCGTGCACGCTGATGCAAAAGTACAAATTGTACACAATTATACATAGTAAAGAAAGGGACACTTATTTAGATCTTAGTCATGCAATTTTGTGAGATCATCCTACTATTGTAAGTTGTCTTGTCATTCATTCATCATCCACTGCTGCAGTGATACATAAATAGGTAGTTACTATATTTTCTCACCGCATATGCATCCGTATGGAACCATGAAGCCTTAGTTAGTTGAAGTGCGTGTGAACGAAAGTTTAAAATAGATTCTTATACCAGTAGCCACAGTGCAGTCAGTGCAGTGGTGACGGTGAGGAGAGTTAGTGGTATATTATTTATAGAAAGCAGTACAATTTGCATAATTCAATTTTCAAATAGGATATTGGAAAAGGATGACTAAAGTACTAAAACCCAAATGTAGGTTTGTACTGCATAATACATAAATTATGTATATTTCATTATTAGCCTTACCAATGCAAATATTTTGAATCTTAAGAAGCAAAGAAAGTAAAATGCTATTGTGTGGGTGAATGGTCGTTTAATGAAGACGTGTGCTGTCTCACACGACTGAAAGTAAAGGTCAGATGTTGAAAATATGTATGACTGATGTACATTTTTATTATTCCAGGCATCAATGGACTTACCGCCAGATAAAGCCAAACTACTAAAGCAATATGATGACCAGAGAAAATGGGAAATTGTCTGTGATCAGGTAAATGAACCAGCTATACGTTTACATGCTTACTGTAATTATAAAAATTAGATAACGAATGCTGCTGCAGTCATTATGATATGATTATCATTCAGCATTGAATTCTTCGTGAGCAGTCTTGACGATAAGATTAGGCATTAGTGCAGCTAAAGTGATTATAGCAGAGAGAGAATATACACACTGTAAAAGAATGGTGGTCATTACTGAAATCAGATGTACTCGAGGATTAATAGGTATGTGACAGGCACTGTGTAAGCCTGAGTCCTAGTTTTAGCCTAAAGCACAATATTGTATTGTATGTAGGATAATGTGCACATATACGTCTCTTACACCCATTTTGCTAAATAGGATATGTTTATAACAAATACATTAAAAGCTAGTATGCACACAAAGCATAACTCAGGTTAAGTACACATTGTTTCCTTATTTGTCTTAGGATGATGCTAGATAGCAATTACAGTCAGTTAATTAGCAATTTTATGTGTCCCCCCATGTTTGGAATTCTCTAGACGTTTTTAATGAAAAGCTTCTTAGACACTATTAAGTCTGTTAGCAGTAACTTAATTGCTGACTAATTGTCGATAATTAGAGTAAGAGATATTCATGTGCCATGCTTTTTGTTGCAGGAATTGGTGCAAGTGCGTGATCCACCTAGATTTTATTTGAGAAAGCTACAGACCTATTTGGACCCCAAAGCCTCGCGAAGTTTTAAAGTAAGTTCAGATATATTTGCTATATATATACATGCTATACAGATGATTTTAAGGCCTTCAATATACCATTGAGAAGAATTTGTGCAAATATTTAAATTTAATACGATTTTGTATTATAAAATAATGTAAGTTAAAAAATGTATACAAGCTGTTACATTAATGAATCTGATGCAACATCTTAACTTTTTCAGCACGAATAAAGCAAGTTTTAAACGAATTCTGTTCTATGGTCAAACCTGATTTATATGTTTTTGTAACGTAATACGTGTATTCACGATAAAATGCAATGACGCTTTTGTATCTCATAAATGAAAGCTACAAATTAGAAGAAATACTTTGTTTTATTCTCGTTCACGCAATCTTTATTTTTGTCGGAGTTCTGGAATCGTTTTTTTATGATGTGAATTCTTGTGAAAAAGCGGTAATGTATGCACTCTGCTTTGTTGAGTACTGACTTCCTTAAGAAACGTTCCCACAATCGTGAAAATGTGGCAGTAGGGTTTCGTAGAAAAATTGCGGGATTCTTCACCTGGTTTCCCATAATGATAATTAATACGTATTCTATAGCAACATTTTCGCTTAATACCTTGTAAGTAGCAATTGTAAACTTTAGGGACACGCACACTGACTGTGTGTATAATACCCCTTTACATTGAACTATATAAAATAATATGCTGGTTGTACATAAAGATACTTTAATTGCACAGAGTATCAAAGCTGCAGCAAAAAAATAAGGATGTCGCGTCTACGCCTGGGTTTTCTAGTTGCAAGTTGCAACTACCTGGAATTAATTTAAGATTTATTGTATATTTCAGAAACGCAAGGTTGTTGGCGACTCAACATCCACTCAAGTGCTCAAAGATTTGGAGATTTCTCTGCGGACTAATAACATAGAGTAAGTGTATTCATGCAGAAAGAAAATGTAAAAAATATACATACATATATTGGTGGATTGAGAGTGAGCTGTAGTTAAAAAGGCTGCTGGGGGCAATTGCAAAGAGTAACAGAGACTCTTTGTAATTGAACCTTCTATTTAGCGAGAATAATATGAGAACTTGTAAAAGAGACAAGATGAAATTCATTTATAATAATCTGTCTTGTGCTTGGCGAAGGAGAAATACGAAACATTACATTGAACTAATATATCCTGTTCTTTATATCTACATACAACATTGGATTCTGCGAGTCAGCAGCCGCTATTTCAGACAAACGGACTTTAAATGATCTTGTCCTTGCTTTTGTAATTTTTGAGTTAGCGACTTGTTTTGTATTCTTTCGGCTTCGTTTAATAAACTTTCGACGTGATTATTTTGGCTTTGATGGTTCATGACTCCTTTGATTTGACAGTCTGTCTTTATTAGCAGACTCAACTGACTTTGTAGCTAAAGCTAGGTTTATATTGCATTCTAAAAATGCATTTCATATACATGGTGCTACACTTTGTATGTATTTATTACCTTGTTTATGACAACTTCACTACAAGAAAAATACCCAAGGAATTCTTGTTACTGTTTATTTGCAAGTAATACTTTTTGTCTACTGTGTAGCAATTGTCTCGTCTTATTGACTTTTAGCCTGTCTACAGTATTTCAATAACCTGCTTAGCCTGAGTCGTAAAATCGTACGTGTTAGCTGCAAAGTCATTTTTATGATTACACCATGGGAGTGGTGATTGAGAGTTTAGTGGCGATGGTGGAATACTAATTGTGAGTAGTACGATAATATTATGTGAAGGAGGTCGTGTGCCGCGATGACGATTCATAAATCGTAACACTCCTTACGTATTATTATTGCCAAGTGCTGTATGTAATTTTATACGAAAAGGACTTCTCTATTCAATTTAACGAACGATTTGTAATTTACGACTTGTATTTACTATTTTAGATGGGTTCGAGAGTTTCTGAACGAGGAAAATCGGGGATTGGAGGTTCTGGTGGATTACCTCAGCTTCCGACTGATAATGATGCGGTAAGTGTTCTCTCTAAGCAAGTTTGCGTACCTACTGAAAAACATGATAGTGTCATTAGAGTGAATCACGCTCCTCTCGCCATCGTTCATTGTTTCTTTTGGACATGACGAAATGCAACCATGAATGAATTGCTTAATTTTGCCATCTTCAAGAGCGTCGTAGGAGTTTGCATGCATTCTTACGTTTCTCACTGTCAGTAGATTACATAGAATTTTCCATGCGTGTGCGCTCACTTCACTAGGCCAGTCACCATGTAATAGGCGGCCTAACTGATCTATTATTCCCATTATCACTTAACCCTAATCAAACTTCCAGGTGGAAATGTATTTACATATCATTCAGCTATTTGCACAAAAGGGTGTTTTATTTGTTTGAGGGTGGCACTATGAGAATTAATGCTTTGAGACATTGGAGTTACAAAACGATGTTAATTACGATTTTTTTCACACGACTGAAATGTTTTTTTTTAAATGTGAATTTAAAGTTCTGAGGCATGCAAAAAATAGAATATTACTGTTCTTAGTACAGAGAAGAGTGTAAAATATACTTGTAAGTATCATATATCTTTAAAATGTATTTAAAATAAAGCAAATTGTGTTGTCGATCTCTAATTCATCGGTCGTAGCCTTGAGTGTGCAACTCGTCCATGAATTGTTTCAGAAAAAGAATTTCCACCATTTTCATTGAAAACAATGCAATGTAAGTGAAAACGAAGATGTGGTACTCTAAAATGACTACAAAAATGATCGTGCCGACTACCCACAGAATCACAGAAATTATAAAAGCCCAGCGGCAGTTTTCATGGCTTTTCTGAAATAAAGAATAAAGTCAATTAATTTCATTTTGATAGCATTGCTTAGTTTAGACAAATTTCTACAGATTTAGTACACCGTTTCTTACATGTTTAGCAGATTTGTACATAAGGTTTGCCACATACAAATAGAAGGCTGTGTACACCATGAAAACAGATGCGAACAGAGGAGCTGATTTGTCTGCAAGGAACGTATTCACGTAAAAGAGTATTTAAATTCAAGTAAACAATAATTACATGGTGAATGGTGTATGTGTTATAGCACATGGTAAAAATAAGGGTTTCGGGTGTGATTATCACAGTGGGATTAATTACTGTGATCTTTATGTTATAAGGGGTAGGGACTGGCAATTAATCATAAATCACAGTATTTAATCCCACTGTGATGGGATTTTAGCTGGAAAAGTGTGATTTACGAAACCCTGGCTATGCAGTATGGTCTATGCAATTTGTAATGCACGCTCACCAGTTATTTTGGGTGAAAAAAGCTGGAATATGTAACAAAGGTTGTCTGAAGCATTCTGAGACGGTACCCTGCAATTAGTTACGTAGTAGAAAAAGACGACCGCATTGGCTGCCATTCCAGCTGTCGCAAGAATCTGTTGGTACACATTTACATGGATACAAGTACAACATTTACGTACATTTGAAATTTAATGTGGGTAGACATGCACCAATCCTATCTTGATTTCACCAGCAACGTAATAATAGAAAAACTGTCTAATTGTCCTTTGAGCCGGCGAAATGTAATGAAACTCAAAGTGATGCCATTGAAGTCGTAAAAACGTCTATTGTGAATTATTTGAGTGGAAAATGGTTGTTTGCGTAGCTGTGCAATCTTATTACGTATTTTAGCTTACTGCGTTGAGGAGAGCCAGAGTAAAAACCCATTTTTGTAATGCTATTCCACAATGAAGGTACTCAGAGAGTGGCCACATCTTCACACATTGAATCCAAATCCAATGGAATCTATCACAATAAAACACAAACACAGATTTCCAATATTTGGACAAGTGCACAAGTGTGCTTGCACTTTGTGACTGTAAATTCCTACTGTGACTGAATCTAAAACTCGCAGTTCAATATTCACACTACTACTGGAAATAATAGTTGCAATTATAGCTCGTGGTAAAAACACACTTGCGTTTTATTTGTATGCAAATTAAACGTATGTATACCGTAGTGGTGGTGGGATGAAACGGGGAAAGAATCTCTCAATAATCATTTATTATTACACGCAATGAGCCAACTATCCCTCTGATTCATTATGACTACCAACCAACGCTTTTTGATTTGCTGAGATATTAAAATAATGTAATTTTATGTATTATAACACAATTTCTGAGTGCTTGCTTGCTATTTATTTATGCATAACAGGTTATTAGAGATATGATACCATATTGACCATTCACACAAGAGAATTTCATGATTGAATCGAGATACTTTGAATTTTTAAAAAAATGCATGCACAGGCTTGTACCTAATAGTACCTACTATATTTGAGAACAGAGAATTGTAGTGGTACTTGTGTGTCTTATCCTGTGGGATAGTTCCCAATGATGGTTACTACGATAGTTTAGTTTACGTTGAGGCACGTCAGCAACAGGCAATAGGCAATAACATGGAATCGTAGAATGTAGTTTGTTTTGTTGTTTTAGACTTGCAAGCAACGCCGGACTGCTAGAGCAAAATTTTGCAAGGTTTCCACATTAAATTGCATTATATGTGTATATAATAGCTACGTAGCCACATAATGCTTTTATATCCGTAATACTCTGTCTGCCTCAGCTGCATCTCTTCAATTGTGTTTTTCTGCAAGCTTATATTTCCATGACCAAAAATACATGTTACAATTACAGGGTGTCTATTAAATTGAGAAAAACCGGTGTAGCAACATATCTACGGATTAGAAGTAATAATACATCTCTGTAAGAGCGAGCAGCAGCATCATCAAAGCAAAACCAAACCACTAAAACTTCATTGTTATGTGTATTGCACTATGTAATGTAAAGTTGGTAGATTTACTTGCTGTGAATAATACACAAATTGTGTTGTGTGTGTTCAGTCCACTCTGTGTTAATGCAATGTTGTTGTAAAGGCAGAGAGCAGGCAAGAGGAAAGTAGATTCAATTCTAAATGGTTTGTCTGGTTGTTCAGTTTGGAATTTGAACTCACTCTCAAGTCAAATTTGCTGGTTGGCTAGTGTAAAAGCGAGAGTGACAGGACAGGCCAAATTCCGAAATTGTTTTCCTCTTTTTACTTACATAGTACATACTGGCTTTGGTGTAGGTACTAGTTATTATGTGTGCACTCGTAATGTGCCTAATGACCTAAAGTACAAGTGGATTCCTGTGGTAAATTTATTATTGCCCTCTCTCTGCGTATACAATTAGCCAAGGGTGTGTCACTGCCCATTTAGAGTTTACGCTAACATTAGAATTTATAATGCGAGGTTTTAAATTGGGAAACACTGTGCAAAACATGAATTAGCCCTTTAAATGCATTATTCTAGAATGATTTAGGTTTTCGCTGAAAAACGTCGGATTTACATACTACTACTTGTATTATATAGTTGTACATCGTAAATACGTTAAGGTAAACATACCAGCACTTGTTGTTGCAGTAAGGGTTTCGGACTGTGATCAAATGTTTTTAAACGTTTGTTCACGGAGACGCTCGGTGTGATCAATGTGATCCATACGTTATAACTTATAAGGGATAGGGGCTACCAAACTACCAATTAATCCCATTACATTTAATCACAAATCACAGTATTTAATCACACTGTCATGGGATTTTAGCTGAAAAAGTGTGATTTACGAAACTCTGGATTAAATACCGTGATTTGTGATTAAATGTGATGGGATTAATTGGTAATCCCTATCAACATGTAGATCACACTACACTAATCACACCTGTGATCAAACTTTGAAAACATTTGATTACAGTAATTACTGTGATAATCACAGCCGAAACCCTGGTTGTAGTGAGCACAAAGCGAATATTAGTTGGAACTAGTTCCTTAGCATGAAAGCAGTTTTAGTAATTTGTTACACATTGTGTGTTCAGAAATAAAGAATATTCACAAGAATTGGCCATTCACTCTTCTTTCTTCAAGTATAGAAATATGCGTACATGTAGATTTACTTTAGGCTATATACTTGTGCATTGTTAGTGAAGATTTTCTTTGCATATTTGTTTCTTTTGCAAAATCCTGTACAAGGTTACAGTGAACTCATCTCTTATGAGGAATGAATGACCAACAAACCCTTCCTTACTCATTCAACTGAAGTGAAGTAAAATCAGACATGCAAAAAATAGCAAATGGGGATGATACTTTATACTGATGTTCCTCCCCATCAATCGTAACTTGAGTGAATACTCGCAGTAGACACTGTTGCCTTCCAACTACTAAATATTTGCAACACGGCCTGATGCATGCATGTTGAAGGATAGGAAAAATCACTTGTACGATTGTATTACATTAGCATTAACATTAACTCATCTTCATAGATACTTTTCTTGTGATGTTATTAGAGCTGCACGCTTTTACTGACTAGCAATTTAATTCAAATCCTTGGATATCATTTATTAATAGCTGTAAGTCATCGGCATGGACGGTTGGCTGCCGTGGCATATATGGCGATGGTGTGGCTGAACCGACTACTTCATATGAAATATAAATCTATATAGAGATTCTACTAACCAACACCTTCAACAATTTACCTGTCAATCTTTCTCAAAGGTGAAGAACACATTTCATGTACGAGAATTATTCGTGGAGATTTATTTTACCCTTTTAATTTAATTGCTTGCATACATTTTCTTTATTCGTGTGTATTTTCATATGAAAATGAAATATGGGTGCTGTTACTGTACATCGAGTCGTTTTTTATTAGAAGGATCATCTCATATAGGTTAATATGCGATCTCACGATGTTTGTGTAAGCGTTTCTCAGGTTTATCATTAAATGCGATTAGTTGAAGGAGTGCAAAAACACTTCAAATGTGTACACGCATATTTATACGAAGTATGTGTGACTGTGACTGACTATACTGTTTTCTTTCACATGTTATGTTGCTTTTAAATTAAGTACATTGCATTAACTGGTAAAAAAGCGTGCAAAAAAATTGAGGATGCTTCAAAGTGACTTTTATGTATTGACTGTTGAAAAAGAAAATTATCAGGTTGCATTGCACGAAAATTGGATGCGCTGCAATGCAAGTTTTTGTCATTGAGTAATGCTGTGAAATTGTCAACATTGAAAATTGGCTGAAAGAAATTCACTCTAATGCCACATGCAGTTACATGAATGTCTCATACAAATGAATGATTTGCGAAAAAAATTGAATGTAAAATTAAATTCTTAAATTAAAATTCTATTATTGTAGTCACGAGGAGAAATCGTCGTCCCCGGAACACGAAAGTACGTTGAACAATGGTTCGGCTGGGGTTGCCACGAACGGAACATCGACCCTGCCGAATGGGAATGGAGGACTGAACAACGGAGGTCATCATACGAACACCCAAAGGAGCGGTGGAAGCAGTCCAGGCACAATTAATAAGCGAACGTCGAGACATATCTCGAAATTAAATATGGGAGATGCCAAAGACGACATTCACGTGTGCATTCTGTGTCTCGTAAGAAATAGAAGATTTTTTTTTAAATTAACCATTGATTTTAATATAAAAGCAATTATAATTTATTTTGAAATTTTGTAGCGGGCAATCATGAATAATAAACACGGTCTGAATATGGTCATCTCAAAGCAAGAATCTATCAACGCCATTGCCCTAAGCCTGAAGCACAAAAGTTTGCGAACGAAAGCTTTGGTGTTAGAACTGCTTGCTGCCGTTTGTCTGGTTCAAGGGGGTCACCACATCATTCTTCGAGCTTT
>JABASC010003652.1:0-13599 GCA_019776185.1 Plutomurus gul
CATAGTGACTGCAAATTAAGTATTTAAACCGACAAATTATATTAATTACGAATAAATTTGATTTGATTCAACCGTTGCGAAAATTTCATATAATTTCAGTTTCATTAGTATTCAAATGATCATTAAAGATATTTCAGTTTTATCTGTGTTTAAAAACGACAAGAAATATTAAACTCCGAAATCTCATAAATGTGTGCCTGCATAAGTATATACTATGTATAGGTATTTGTTTTCATTATTGTTACATAATATACATACGTTAGGATGAATTGGAATTACCTAAGAATTAAAATCTCTAATATTTGTAACCGATAAAAATCTGAGAATTGTTGCGGATCACGCCACGATTTTAAGCTTGAAGAAGCAACCTGGTGTTCGATGGATAAATGACGAATATTAGAGCGTTACGGTATAATTTACTTATGTAAATTGTTCGTTGATACCCCCTCAGTCGTATGTTATGCAAATAACAGTAATAATCGTGTAATCCAAAAAACTGTACATACATCAGTATATATATTTGAATATTGGAACATGTTCTATTCGATATACAGAAGTAGGTACAAGAAGGAAATTAAAAACGAACTCTGGTTGGTTGTCTCGGATTTCGCGATGAATAAGGGGTTGTCAGGCGAGTTGCGTCTGCCAGACCAAAGGTCCCGTAAGTCCTAAGAAAGGGCAGGCTTTAGCTGCAGCCTCCGAGATAAGTGCAAAGCAAAGCAAGTCAAGTCAAGACAAAAAAATTATCAATAGAGGAGAGAGTTGACTTAAATTGGCTTGACTAGTGAAAGCTTTTCAGTTTGACAAACTAGATTACAATAATAGTTATTGGAGAGCGCGGACTTACACTTTATGTTTAATGCCTTAAGTATAGTGAGTGAGTGACTATTGTCAAGTGGTAGCAAAGGCTAGTAAAGTCAAGTGAAGCGATGCTCTTCCAATGTGGCTTTAAGTGCTTCTCCCGCTCGTCTTCTTTTCTCCAGTAGCTTCCAATGGAATGAGAAAATAAAACTTTGGCTAGATATTTTTCTTTCATTACGTCGTTCTCTTAAGGATGAGAAAAGTCGAAAGGAGGAACGAAAAGAAAACGCAAGCCAAATGAAAGACGATGGAGATACTGTTGTCAGTAGTATGTGACTGTAGACAAAACGAGAAGTTCCTACCACACATACATAGACGCACGAAAATTCGATAGATGATAGCTAATAGATAATATATAGAGCTAACGAATATAGCCATAGAGCAATCGACTCTGTCTCTGTAGTACTAATATATATTGTGTGTAGGGTTGGCCAAGATAAACTACATATAAACGTATAGTTTATAGAGCGATGCAAGAAATAAGAAATTGGAGAATCCACAGGGAGCTGAACTCTTTCATTCATGGACTTACAAACATTTGCTGATTTTCTTGTTTCAGTTTTTACTTTCTCAAATATAAATCAAGGAGTAGGTAGGTAGGTATGTATGTTATCGTAGAGGTATTGTACAGTATACATATTATTGTTTCAATGCATTACATATATATGTATGTAGTATTAAGTGTTTTGTAGTCAGTATTGTATTTAAGTCATACTTATCTGTAAAACAGTTGTACCGTATTGTATGTATAAGTAACTATGTATCTGTATTGAATAAGTGTGTACTTATGTATATAGGTAACTCAGAGTTTTACAACCATACGATAATATTTGGTTTTGGCAAGCCTCCGATTTCACAGTTAACAGTATGACTATGACCATTCAGCACGAAAACGGCATCACTGGAAGGTGTCACTAGATATTTACTGAAAAGACCTTTCGATGAGATAGGACGTTGTGGTCTTTTCCATGATCTGTAATCCAGCGGTCGACCGACTCCTGGAACCAGCTCTACTTTACCTAAAAGAGAAAGAGAGAGAAATTATATTACTTTGTCTCCCGATTCCTAATGAAGCGTTTAATTAGCTACCTGTTTCTAGCTCGACAAAGAGAACATCTTCTTTGTCAATAGTGCTAGCGTACATATCATACGAGTGGTAATGCTGGGAAGGGACGAACGCAATGTCGCTGATATTCAGAGAAGTTTTTACATCAAAGGAAAATTGTAAACCGTACTCTGCAATGTAGAAAGCATGCACAGACAGAACAGGTTGTTAGTAAATATACAGACTGAAGGCATTTCTCAGAGGAAGGATTAAAGTATTTGTATCTGACTTCAATTTGGTAATGGTTCAGAGGCTCTGGGAAATAAATAGATGCAGAGGGGTGGATTTTCACGTACCTTTGATTGCCTGTAAGAGTAATCGAGTACCATCAGCCTCTCTGACTACAGTGACTAGCTTACGACTATCGGGACTCAAATATTGCTCCCCTATGTAATCCCTCTTGTGCTCCAGTACGACATCGGTCAGCGAGTCCAAAACAAGTTGACCCGTTGGACGGTTGGAGGAGGGTTCTCTACATTCCGCGATAATGAATCCGTCTGTTGATGCAAGATAAGCACAAAATTTCAACTATCTTGCTAATTCAGGGATACGTTGTGTTTAAATTGAGATGTTAAATTATTTTATACAAGTTCTAAAAACTATTCAATGGATTATTAAAAGGTTATAAGGACTCACATAAAGCCGAGAAATGAATATTTTCTGGGAGGCAGTTGTACGATGAGAGATCAATGGATTTGATATATCTGAGTGTTCTCAAGTCCAGCTTGTACAGTCCCCTGGCATCTTTATGGGTAATATAGCCATGCCAGAACTGGGAGCTGGATGGTTGATCAGGGGGAAGAAAGATGTCTTTTATCAAGTCGAACTGACTGTCAATGGGTTTAGGATGGAGAGAGTGATGCTTCTTCTTCTCTTTTGCATTGCGGATCACTTGCAACGTTTTCTCAGCGGAGTCATCTTCCTGTCTCCAGCACTCGACCCACACTTGATCCACTTGTGGGACGTAATGTAGCTCGACTGGAAAACTATCCGTGGAAATGACATCGACGACTACCATCTGAGAAATCGAGATTAATAAAATCCGATTCATGGTAGGCTGGGAACAGTAAACATAGGAGGAGGACACTCGCAGAGCTCTTCCCCATACACAAGACAGTGAATAGGAGCCGCAAACATAATCTCTCTGTAACCATTAACAAAATCATTGTCAGCACATTATAAAAAGTACATGAAACTAGGGAAAGGGTCTGTTTGGCCGTTTACTAGTGGTATAAGGTATTTCTTTGGGTATTACTTGTGTCCCGGGGATAATGTCTGTGGCGAGGATTTGATGCTGAAGCCGGCAAGTAGTTGGGTCGTAAGCGGATATCCCTCTCTCGTGAAAAACCAAAAACTGTGACGCGTTCAACTGAACTGATGACAAAATAAATCACGTCTGTAAGTCCAAGTCTGCCTTGACTACCAGAGTAGCCTGAGCTCAAGTTGCTCTGCAACTTATCGTTAGTTTACCAAAGCATGGGATTGAATCTGAGTATAAATGCAATAGGTTATTCTTTTGACGGGTGCACAAAGGGACAACCAAAAGCTAAACTTAGCGACTACAACAGCAGTTCTCTGTGTGACTGTACTAACGGTTCAACTTTACTTACCAGGAGGAAGTGTCTGCTCGTCAATTACAACCAAAGAAGAAATGTCGATTCGTACCCCGGCGGAATTTTGGGCTTTACAATAATAAGCTCCCGTATCGGAGAAATTTATATCTTTAATGGAGAGACTTATACCATCTCCTGTCACAGTGTACTTGGCCAATTCCAGTGGAAGGGAATTATCATTTTTCAACCAAATCACTGCCGGCAGCGGCTCTCCTTCGCATCGGCATTCCATTTTGACTTCTTGTCCCGGCTTCTCCCACAGAATGTGAGGTTTCACTTTTACATCGGGCATTGCTAAAACCAAAAGCCATATTTCAGTCACTTAAGATCTGTCTGCTTCCTTTCTACTCCACTCCCATATACTGTGTGTGCATTCTATATATATCCACCTGTCTGGCTGAATTGATCTATAATAATTCTTTGGTACATTTTTCTGCTTCGTATTTTTATAACGATAAAGTAATGTTTATATACCTACATATATGTACATTGTTCTATGTGACTGGTTAGTGTAGTTAAACTTGAAATAATAGTTTATTTTGAAATAGAATAAGATGAACAGTCGGTTAGCCCGGAAGAATGAGCGGACCAAGAAAAAAATTCCTTATAAAAATTTCTCTAGTTGAACTTCCAAGTAGGAAAATAACAACTGTAAAAAAGTAAATCCTTAGAGTCACAGTCAGAATGAAGAAGACACCGTACTAGAACACAGGAGATGGAATAATGTTTCTTTGATTTAAAAAGTTTTTCTTGCGCTTACTTTGTACGGAGAGCACATACGCTTGGCTAACTTTTTCATTTCCTTTAGTAAGACACTCATAGGTCCCACTATGCAATAGTTGAACTGTGCTTATGAAAAGGGTTCCATCTGAGAAAATCCGAATTTCCTCTCCTTGAATGATCAAATTCGACACATTCACTCCATTTCGGTGCCAAATGATCGCAGGACTTTGACTTTCTGAGTTGGGAGCCACATCACATTTGATCTCCACATTTTCACCCACTGTACTCCTCAAATGGATTATTGGTCTAGGCTTCTCCACCGCAACTATTGACACGCCTGTAGGAGAAAATACCATGTTGCATAACACTTTAATATCAACATATTATTTTCACTTTAGCTTTTATGACAGTATTTGAATGTTGTTACGTAAAATTGTAATTTGCCCTTTGAACACAAGTAATTGAATCTATATAGAGTTTTTACACAAATAAGATGGTCTACCAAATACTAGTTAAATGTTGTTACGTATGTATAGAACCTTTTTTCATCTTCATAAAAAAATTAAACTATATATCATTTTGCAATATTTGCCTCATTCGAATTTAATGCCACATTTAAAAAAATTAAGATAAGTTGTTGGTGGTAAATATTTTGAGCTCTCTAAATATTTTCATATGTCTCATTCGAATTTAATGCCACATTTAAAAAAATTAAGATAAGTTGTTGGTGGTAAATATTTTGAGCTCTCTAAATATTTTCATTTTATGTTACATACAAGTTACATCTTGAGTTCCTCGAATGTATGCTTGCTCATTAGGTTTATTAAACTTTGGACTTATTGTACTTTCCATCAAAATACAATATCCCTCCCAAAAGACTCAATACTTGTGTACATGGGATTGCACTTTTTACACAAACATTATTCATTACTCATCTCTTTACATACGTGTTAGCGCATACATAAAGTGCACAAGTACTAAATATACAGATACCTACAACTATGTATGTACTTTCGCTATTAGTGAAATGTGAATGCATAATGCATTTACACAAATTTGACTTTTAGAAAGGATTATAAAAAACAGCATGAGAAATATAAAAGCTGATGAGAACGAGAACTGATAACTTATTGTGAAAGTGCTATGTATACGTATGCTGCCTGCATGCGCAGGCACGTAGTACTACCACTTGTTAAAATATATACATTCTTGATTCTTGCATTCGTTTGTACACAAGTACTGTGTATTCATATAGGAATAAGTTGAGTAAGAAGAAATGTTTTCATGTATGGTGGAAACGTCTGTCACCCAACCTGCACAACTAATAAATTATATTTCAAAGCAGCAGCAGCACATGGTAAATCTAAAATAGAAAATCATAACATACTGTACAGTTTACTAAAGGCAGTGTAGAATTCGTTCAGGCTCAGAAAAGTGTCACGATCCGTATCGTCGAATCTTAGGAAATCTACGAGATGACAATGTAACATCGGTCGGCCCAGTTTCTGCTCCATTCCCACCTAAGAGTTTTGCATACAATATAAACCTTAGGAACATAGTAAGTAGATAAAGACTCGGCCTTTTGTGACAGCGAAGCAGTATATTCCAGACTGCATGTGCACAAAAGTGTTTTCATAAACACGGTTTGTGCGATAGAATAATAGAAGTGTGAGTACGGTCTTTTATATGGGAGAAAGTGTTGTTTCGTTGTACAAAATGTATTCACCGTGAAGGGCCGGCTCACTTTTCTTTTATTCCAACTACTGTAAGCGAGAGAAATAGCACTTTGTGTACATAATGCAGAAACATTGTAAGCATTGTATGGAAGCCGTATAACACCTTGAGTAGGTATCTACTGTATAGATAGAGTTCTTTGTTACCTTCTGCAGCTCTGCATAATCCAATTCTGCATTATTATTATGGTCAAAGTGTGCAAACATTAGGCTGAGCAAATAGTCTTTATCGACTTTCCATCCATTATTTGAATCCTTCACTTGGTTTGTCGTCAAATGACTGTCTTCTCTCTTTTTAGCAGAAACATCCCCGATCAACCGCTCCTGGTTGTAGAGCAAAAGAGCGTCCTAGAAAGAAGGAAAATAATGCGATTGTGAGCGAGAGAGAAAGAGAACTTGAGTTGACTTAATGGAGGCAAAAGGAAGAAATCGTGACGGTTCACAGCGGAATGAACGTGTGTTGCTACATTTAATTATTTTGCATGCTCCATCATTATGCTCCGTGCACAGAAACATTTGTCTTTTGTTAGTGGAACAGTGGCACTAACTGAAAGTACGAGATCTGCTGCATTACCGGTCTCCGGGTGTGTTAGCTTTGAGTGTTTCACTTGGACTATCACCTTAGTTAAGATTTATGAAGAATATCAGGGCGAGAATATTAAAAGTTTAACTAAGTGAGACTGTAGTGATGTGCCACAACCGTAATACATATATTTACTATAGTTCATAGCAGTTAGTAGGCCAAAAGGAAGTCAGTAAGTGCAAGTGAACGAAAGTATTAGCTAGGTACACAGGAATTTTTTTTAAGGAAACAGAGCACGTACTTTTAATATTTCATATTCTTCACGCGAGCATAAGGAGGATCCCCTTATTTCTTCTTTGGGTAAAGTTTTCCCATCCGATTTCGGGTTTGAACTGGAGGGAACAAGACGGGAACTGGCGCTCAAGTCGACCGTTGACTTCTTTCCTCGCATCCTGGATTTTGTTGGGGGTAATGCTTCAAAAAACGGTTTCCTACTATTTCCTTCGTACGAATTATATTCTTCAGAACTATCAACATCTTCGGTGGCTGAATCTTCCCCGTCGAAATCTACACCGAGGAAACCTAGCAAATGAAAACAAAAAATCACACCATTTCCTTCCTGACGTCTATAAAAACGCCCATTTAGTCATCCATGATGAGCATTCTTAATCCTGCGGCTCAATCTACCGAGAAAACCGATACCGGGATTGTTATATACCTTATCGCCCTATTTCGTTTTCAGATATTTGATTTGATAGCATTTTCTCCGCCAAAACAATGATGGATCTCAACTTTAGCCCTAATGCCAGCCACATTTTCCAGATTCAACATCAGTTTGCTTGTTTAAAAAAATTCATTTCTCCCTTCTTTTAGTAACAGCCAACGGCACCACAGATTCACGAAACCAATACGAAATGTGCTCTTGATAAGTACAAGCTCATTTCGTAGTTCACTACAAACAATTTTTATATTCTACCTACTTCGTAGCAAATTTGGCATTGGATTTTGTATATCCTGCTTGCACTTTTAGATTTCTCAAGAAATATCTCGATTCATTTCAGCCTTGGGGTCACTTTCACACCTCCTCACATAGGTAATATAGTTACTTAATATTGGTAATATAGGTAATAGATGTCACATCAACCTTTTTGTTGTCACTACTACAGAGTGTATTTCTACAACGAAATCGATGAAATCAGGGTCTAACTGTCGTGTAAAGAAAACCATTATTTATTTATATGGTAAATTAGGACGTAACATATCAGTTCCGTTTGTAATGTGCAAACTATGGGAGCATACATTAATTCGTCACCTAAATGCCCCCTTAGTTGAACTGTGTGCACTAATAAATGGATACCCCCGGTACATCATACACTGCAGACATCGCCCCTTACAAGATGACGTTATTATAGAATATTCCCTTATAGTTTTATTCGCAGTACTGTCGATGAACTAACGTCCATGAACCTAATAGTAGAAAGTCTCGTGAAAGTTTGTTTGGTTTGTTTGGTTATATCACACAATCAATACCAAATACGATCAATTACACTCACAAATACTACACTGACTTACTTGCTTTATTACTAGCGTTAGTTAATAGAACAATCCACGTTAGCGCAATCATAAATATTCTCCGAGTTGGATGTGCCGGCACAAAACATAAAAGTGGGGTATCGTCTCACCAGCAGTCAATAGAAACAACAAAGCATATCTGTACAGTACAAGGAAGGCGACCTGAATTCCACAATAACTAGTCTGTATTATGACAAGACATTCTGTTCGCATATATTCGAAAAGTATATTTAAGTCTAGTCAGTAAAATCAGGAACCAAGTAAGCCAAAGAGTTTAATGGTAAAGTCGACAGTAGGGAAGTAGATGAACCGTAGTGAGATTTAACGAAGCCAGCAATAATAAAGTAGGATCTTGTTATATGTATGTGGTACGATAAAACGAAAGTATACATAGAAGAAAAAACTTTCCAATATTCCATTCAGTCATTGTCGTTACGGACAGCGACTGAACAAAGAAGCGTCATAAAAATATTTGTTTTGTTGGGCATTGCCTTTATGTTTAATAAAAAGGCTCATCAACAGTTAAGGGAAACCCGAATGTCTTGCAGTGCCTGGAAATTACGTTTTCAGTTTAATGTCATCTCGGTGAAAGGACAAGCAACAACGCAGTGAACAGCAGCGACCAGGCCGTCTTTTCCGGCTGCTTGCGTCCTTGCTTGCTTGCGTGTCTTCACTAAATGGATAAAAGCAGCAGGGAACAAATGTAAAGAGTGTTTGAATGTATTTCTTTGTGTGCAGTTTATTACATCATAGTATTTACTATTCTGCCATTGTCTGATCTGATCCCTCTTCTCAGTATTTTTTGATAAAGCTAAAATTATCTCAGCAAGCCAAAAACTACTCGATTTCCAGAGTTTGGAAGACTTTCCCTGGAAGGAGAAAAACCTCCCTTTCATCACTTCATCTTCACGGAGAATTTGCCCTGCTGCCTTATCTCTTTCACCATTTACAGTTTATACTCAGTTTGCGCTTCTGTGCGTGTTTATATAAGTACGCACATCACAATCACAGCAGCGCAGTGTTACACGCGATATGAAAACCTAAAATGGGAAATGCAGTGCACTGTGAGAATTGTCTTGTTTCATGTTCTATTTTTGGAGTCACCCTCTTCACGGAATCCTATTATGTACACTGTACTGCAATGTAGTGTCCTCATCCTCGACAGAAAACCGTGGATTCCCCAAGATCTTGAAGTGAAAATTTAATTTCAAACCGTATTTGACTGTGGGAGAGCATTTCCTTCCGGATCATCTTACGTTTTTCCCTTGGAGCTATATGTGTACATACTCATAGACATAGATTTTCCCTGAGATAAAGAAGAGAAAGGCGAGAAAAGATAATGCATAATAATATGTGCCATCTGATATAAACGACAGACGTCTCTAGCAATGAAAAATTCGACAAACTCAGAGCGAAGAGCTCGAGAGCTTTAAAAGCTGTCACGACAAATCGTCTGAAATTTCTCAGCAGATATGAACTCTCGTTTTTCTTGTGAATTCTAACTCAACTCGGCCCTCTCCGTATTTATAAAGTCAGCTATGCATTACCATGAGAGAAAAAACCAGTCTAACCTTTGCAACAGCCAAAAATAACATGTAATACAATATATATGATATTGTACTTTGTATATATGGAGGTAGTACAACTACGCTACGCTACACTACAACTACACAAGTTATCCAATCCAAAAGTCAACATTTCATTTCGTATTCATTCATTTCTTGCTCTCCGCTTTTAGATGGGAACAAAGAACAACATTCATTCTTGACGCTGTACGTGTATGAGAATAAAATGAAATATCCATTTTCATAAGAATTCACAAACACATATAATATTTTATTTTTGAGTAGTACGCCACGCCTCGCTCTCGCTCAGGGAAAAATGCTTCAACCGCTGTCCCTACGAGACGTCTTTCTTAAGGTAGTTTGCGAAAGCGCATACATAAACAAACCATACACACACATACGCTCATACAAAAAGTAAATTTTCTACCTGTAACTATGTTTTGAAATTGTTTTCTTTGTCTTTGAAAAACTTGTAATGCATCTCAATGAATCTTAAATTCTTCACTACTTCACGTTCATAAAAATAACAATGTGGCACTGGAAAAGCAATATTATATCGAAATGCAATTCTTGTTTCCAATTTTGAATTTCGTGACGGTACCGTACCTACAAAATACATCATTGTTCCATCCTTCTTTAAAGTAATACCATTTATACTAGTAGACGTTTTTACAAGCACACATATACGTTATCTGTAGAATTTAATAAAATCGATGATAGTTTAATGCTGCAAAAACGAAGACAATTTTGCTTGGTGACTTGTGGATATTAATCATATCCAGAATCATGATCCGTAATTATAATTTTACCAATAAACAGTACTCACACCGTAGTGTACTTTACCTGTCCATGTGTGTTGATTGTCTTGCTGACTGAGTGTCCCATCACGACTTTTGCTATTGTGCGTACATTTCCAAGTTTTGTCCACAGTCAGTGCCGAATTTTCTATGCATGCCTTTCGATGCAATTCACAGCGACTTGGATAAATGTGCCCATCACTTCCACAGACACCTTGCTCCTCTTTGTTGTCAACATCGGGAGAGTCGTCCTCGTATCTCTCGATCTCTGGACATTGTCTTGCACAAATGCATTCTGGTACACCGTCAACACCTCGTCTACATTCACGTCCACGGCCACACCACCAATTGTCACACGCGCTCTCTAATCCACGCACAAAACAAAGAGAAATAGAAACCAAATGAAATTTAATACAACACAGGATTCCACTACAGAATCTGGTCAAATTACAAATACTGTTGTTGCTTTATGAATGAACGCCACCACACAATACAACTAACAATTTTGTATCATTCTCTATGATGATCGTCATAAAACACACTAGACTCATACAACTCGCAAAGATAAAACATTTAAAATACGCGATATGCACGTCGGATTTTGTGATAAAGTTTCATGTCATCGTCTTCCTTATATGTACATACCTGTGGTTTCAATGGGGAATATACTCGATGTCGTAGTCGTCCGCCGCTGTTCATCTTTCGTTCGGTGATGACGGGAATTTCTCTGCAAAATAAAAAATAGAAAATGTGTATTCGCTGCTCTTCTATTAATTCCGTACAGCATACTATATATATACTATTCTACTAGTGCAGTATGTGCCATTACATTACATATACTCAATATAATTCATAGCCAATCTCTGGTAATGTTTTCTCATTTCATTCGCATTCGAACGCAATTAGTCTTCCACACATTGGACTCGCCCAGAGGAAATCGAACACAAACAAATTATTGCGTGGGAAAATGTTCTAGCTCCGACATTCCGTATAAAAGAGTGTACTCCAGGGCGTGTTTGTTACTCATCATTCACTTTATCAATTCCATATAATATCCCATAACACAACACGACGCTCTAGTCCTTTCTCTCCACTGAACCATTATTCTGTATTTCCTTTATCGCCATGATTCTCGGAAGCGTATCATTTACTAATGTACAACGTGTATAGTAGGCTCATACATTTAGTATCACGGTGAGTACTGCTATTATGATTCTATCCATCCGATCCATCCTTGTGCTTACAGCTTGTGATAGTTGACTGGATCCGGCTGTCGAGCAAAATAGTACAGCGGTACACACTATCGTAAATTGTATAGCCTGGCCCACTACTCGTGCTTTCATGCGTTCTTTTGGTGGCTCTTATCAGTAAGGTACTTTCACTCACGGTGACTATGTAAATGCGTATGTGCTATGTACACAACTAGAAATGCCATTAAAATGTAGTGGTAGTGTTATATCATATAACACTATACTAAGTTGTGTGGCCGTGTATGAATGAAAGAGAAATATGGTATGATTTATGAAGACAGAGGCCAAAAGCCCCAAACTCTATCGTCGTCAACATCCTTACCAATTTATTTCCGAGGCTCAATTTCATTTCTCTCAGGGGCATCATCTCCAATGATACTTTCCCTTCTATCTACCAACAATCAACTCACTCACGATAACAACATTGGATTACATTATTACATAACCGCATTACCAGCAATGCATATGCTACGTTATGTTCACACACACGTACATATAACACTCACGATAACAACATTGGATTACATTATTACATAACCGCATTACCAGCAATGCATATGCTACGTTATGTTCACACACACGTACATACATATAGTACGCCTTACCTTTTACTGCTATTTGTAACTGTTTACATACGAATGCATGTATTAGTATAGTAGTAGATGTTGAATGTATTTATTGTGTCGCTGGCCCAAAATTTAGAATTTGAGTGGTGCACAGTGGATAGAAGTAGATTCATATTACGGTGCGTCCGGGTGATCCATAGGAAATACGTGCAGCAGACACAAGAAGATATTTTAAGGACGACAAAAATACAATTCAATGGAAGACTTGGTAATTTTGTAGCAAAGGGCAAAGTATCGTATCAAATAGTTTCCCATTACTGATGAATCGACGACTAACTCCAATACTAGTGCTGCTATCATCGTGCAAGTTGAACTTTCCTCATCTAACGGCTCCTTCCCTTCCCATCACATCAAATCAAATTATCGTTATTAGATTGGGAGGCTTGATTACTCATGCTATTGGATTTCCCTAAGGATACTTGTCTGTCTGACATCAGATACGAGTAACTGCACATACATACATACAATCATTTAATATCCTATTCCAATCTGTGTTGCATTCTAGCTGCTGCGGACCATACACATTGTGTATATGGTATTGAGCGAGGGTGGGCCATCGTATTTTCAAAGTAACCACGTACATAGCTAATAAGTTAAAAAAATATATATATATACAGGGGACACAACTAATTTAAAGTTCGACGAGAAGAGTGTATATCCAATTAAGGTATATAAGAACTTACTCACTTACTCGAACAAACAAGAAACTAATTTTCTAAAGGAATAATTTGCAGCAAGAGCGCAGCCTGCATAATTTCCCTCCATTTTTTAGCTGTCTTCGGTTTGGTAATTGAATAAGATTTACTGCCTCTTACTTATAGCCACTGTTGTACAGTGCATATTACATGTATGTATGTAGGAAATATTTTAAATCCATGCGATAGTGAATCTTAATGCATAGTACGTAGTAAGTGCATGCAAATCTTTAAAAATTAAATTCTATTCATTCTTCGCAGTAGTAAACTACTACCTACTAGTTTGTAAATTCATGTTTTTGCACTACAAAGAGAAATTCACGACGACAAAGAAAAGGCGGATAGAATTCTGTCCGTATATATCAACTTATACGAATTACAGAAGCAAGCAGCACTTACTGCTTTAAAAAAGATTTCATCACAGCAACGTTTTATTCTTTTGCTGTTCTGCGTGATCTGCTTCTAGTTGTAAGTCGTGACAATATCTGTATACGAAATGTGTTATAAAATAGTAAAAATGCTCTTTTCTTCTTCAT
>JABASC010003653.1:0-13594 GCA_019776185.1 Plutomurus gul
TTGCACCAACATTCTAGGATAAAATTTTTACGTCGCTTAGACGTTGTCAACACGTTTGTGTGCCGGTTGGGTTAGTTACGTAACCTTTATTGCACATTTCACATGGGAACGCCTTTTTCCCACCGTGAATCGTTTTGTGGTGATCTAACATGGATTTGCCAACGAAACTTTTTCCGCACGCGTCGCAATGGAACTTTTTATCCATGTGTACGATACGAACGTGTTGTCTCAGAGACGGCAAGTCAGAAAATTTCTTGTCACATTTTTCGCAGGAATGGTCTCTTTCTCCGTGGTGCCTTTTTAAATGCACCTTGTAATAACAATATAACGGAAAGCGTTTGCCACACAATTTGCAAACAATTGGCATTCCTCCAAAATTGTGCACAGTTTTCTTGTGTCGTTCGCGTTCATTTCCCGTGCAAAATTTTTTATCGCAATACTCACAATCGTATTTCGGCTCCAAATGTCGCTTTCTGTGTTTCAGATTATATATATTGGTAGTGAAACTCTTTTCGCAAAAAATGCAAGGAAGTTCACTTTTGCCTCTGAAACGATGTCCACATTCATCACAGGAAAAAGGTTTCTCTCCCGTGTGAATCCACAAATGTTTCTCCAACCCGTGCCTTGAAGTAATCAGTTTTGGACAAAATGGGCAACTGTATTTCTCAGTTTTAGTCTTTCTACTGATATGTGCTCGTGCTTTTTTCAACAGAGCAGAGTGGTGAACTTTCTGATGCTGGAGCAATCCAACACGCGTGAAGGAACTTTTCTCACAAAATTCACACGATTGTTTCTGAGTCGGTTTATGGCGCTTTGAGTGCTCGTTTAGGTCGCGCTTATTTTTAAAACGGTCTTCGCACTGTAAGCACGGAAAAGGTTTTTCGCTGCCGTGACGAGATATGTGATCGTTGAACCTGGCTTTGGTCTGATATACTTCTCCACATTCGTTGCATTCAAATTTTATTTTTATGCACTTTATCCCTATGCTTCTCCAAGGAGTTCGCACTCGCAAATATAAAATTGCAAGGAATGCACAAATGAACTTTCTTGATATTGTGCTGGCTGGTCATGTGTTGGAGCATGTGTGCTTTTTCAGTAAAATCAACTTTACAGTCACCACAAGAAAGTATTTTCTCTCTCAATGCCACCTCTGTCTTTTTCGTCTGCTCTGATAAACTTTAGAAACAATTAGGAATTAGTAAATTTAACAAGACATTTACCCAGAGATGGGCGCTGACAGTAGTGTATTTGGTAGTTGGCTCGTATATCCTTCCTGTGCTAATTTAGTTACCCCACGACCACTCTCTGAGGTTTTTTTTTTTTTTTAATCTGAAGGGACAAGGACTAGTATCATTGATAAGCATTTGACAAACAGTCGAGCAACTTACTTTTTGAGTTTTATTACAATGACAAATTAACAAATGTTTGTAGAAAAGGGGTGTCACAGGGTCCTGAGACCACGATCACTACGGCCATCTCTGGAGAATAGACAGTAAAAATACTTACTGAAATGTGGATTTATTTGTTGAGGTCCATTTGCTGAGATCCAGTCGCTCCAGAAGAACAAATGCTCTTTTCTCTGTAATTTTTTTCTGTAAGAGTTCTGATTTATTGCAATTTGACCTCGTCACAGTAATGCGATGTAGTTTAATCTGTAAACACTTATTAACATTCATGTTGTTATGATTCTGTCCGGCTTGGTGTTCAAATGATCTAACTAATTACAAATCAGAATTACATATATTAAACCATTTTTATTTTATCAAGCTTGCTAAATCCGAGTTATCTCCGTGTTAAAGACAGTGAAAATACTAAAAAGAAAAATAGAAATTATTTTTAAATTGTTGACAAATTCCACAATGCTTATCTGTTTCTATTTATTTTGGGATTAAATCTTAAACCGCTCTTTCAATTTGATTTTTCTTCTTTTCGCGGTGATTGGTTGCATTGAACAATCAGAGCTGGAAGATTTGCGATACACGTGCCTATCACAAGGGTAATGAACTTTACAAAGCTTGAAGGGTGAAGAATAAGAACCTGTTGAGCGGTATTAGATATCTATAGAGTGAACTATTAGGTAATGAGTGCAGCAGAGAAGTACATACTACTTTCTTTTCAAGGTCACGTCCGGCACCCATTTCCTATCCCTCCTAAGTAATTTTTTTTTTGGGGGGGGGCATAGGCTGGATACCCCATACGCCACTGACAAACTGTACAACAATCGAAATTAATATTATATAGGTATAGACCTCTTTAAATCGAAAATTATTAAAATATAAAACACTGTTTCAATTCAATTGAGTAACGAATTTTATTGTTGATGGAATTATTTGAATATTTTATCACATTCATATTATTGTACAAACACAATATTTAAAAAAAAGCAAATTATTCCAGTAATTACAACCCCAATTTTTAGAATCTTAAAACTGTAAATTGTAAAAAAATGAATACATGCAGCACTACGCTGGATCTTATAACAAAAATTATAAAGGAAGTTTGTTAAAATATTTTAAATTGACCGAGTAAGCCGAGATGATCAGACGGATAAATTACGAGAGGTGCAGCAAAGTCACAGAAAGTCAAAGCCTCATCTCCAATTGTTCTGACACTATCAACCCGAATCTGCTGTTTACTTTGATAAAAAATGCGATCAATGCGTTTGCAGGGCAATGTATTTCCAGGTTGAAAAATTCCAAAAGTAATTCCTTCTCTGGTAACATCATTCGCTTCTTTTTTAACATCGGTTTGTAACCAAGAATCATTCCATTTCAATTCCTGTACCAAAAACTGCGTTTCTTCATAATCTTTAAAAATGTTAAAATCTCCGCACATGAAAACAAAACTCGTGTTTTCCTTCAGCAAATATTCCGTTGAATCCTTCCATTGGCGCTGTCGAATAAGTATTTCGTCATCGCCAGACTCAAAATGGGCGGATCCAATTATTCCAGCGTTTTTTTCAGACAATTTTAAATGAGCACAAATCAAACTTCTACCCATCCGAGAATAAGGGAAAGGGAGTTTGCTAAATTTAAGCAACAGCGATTTCCTCACCAATAAAACCACACCATACCTGCAATAGAGAAAAAGTTCAACAAAATTCAACATTTTGACTGAAAGTGATCTGGAATGATCATATTGATTAAATTAAATAAAATAAAATGGCACATTTCAAAATTTTCTGCAAAAATGGTACTATTTAATATTTTAATAATAAATTATGATAAATGAATAATTAAAAATTAACAATTAAAACTAATAAAAAAATGTTTATATTGACTATTGTTAACAGATTATTATTATTATGCTTGAAATTTTATACATTCATTTCTACATTATATTGAACTTTACGCACCAAGTTTCGAATGTAGATAATTGATCATTGTCGGAAACGTAGTAATTATTCTGGATGAATTTATTCGCGTTCAATTGTTTCATAAAAGATCCGATTACTTCTTGTAAACACACAACATCCGCATTGTGTACTTCTATCTGCTCTAGTATTGCTTTGAATCGTTGTTGGGGGCAGACTGAGCTGTCAAACCAAACATTTTGTGTCAGAATTGAAAGATTTTTGATTGATACATTCACCGGATTAATTCCACCTGTTACTTCCCACACATCCTTCTTTGAAAAAGGGTTGAGATGATCTAGAAGTGATTTTTGATGCTGATAAGCTGGTATATCCATTATTAATGTCACTAAAAATTGTCATTGAATTCGTAAATTTTATTTAAAGATTATTTTAAACAAATAGACAGCAAATAATTAAATAACTGAAATACGCGGGTTTTTACAGAGCAGCAAATATTGTGGTTAGCCATATCTCATACATTCTATGATTCTGCTTATGAAAAAATTGCAGTAAGTGAACGCTCTGTGTGTATTAATGCTGACATATTTATAAATGTTTTATTAACACTGCATCGCAACATTCTACGAAATGTAAGCTGGCCTGTCTTCCTGTTGAATTCAAATATTTCAAACTCCATGTGCTATACAGATGCATAAAGCCATATTTAAAAATGCATTGTTTATAGCTTATGTAATCAGAGTTTCGCAGATCACACTTTCTTGTTAAAAATCCCACCACAGAGGGAAATGATGTGGATAATGGGTTTAATGTGAAAAATTCACTGTTTTACATGGCAGATCAATCTTTAGGAAGTTCCGCAAACATTGGTGATCGACCCTCGGATAAAGGTGAAGAGCATACAGTCAAATCTGCAGGTGCTAAGTGCTAACGACAATTCAAATAGGACAGCGGAGATTGGAGATAAAATTTCATGGAGAAGGCAACGACCGTTTCCACGACTTTTACCACACAAATTCCTTTCCACATAAAAAATTGTTTGGTTTTTACGATAAGCAAGAGCTGATAGGGAAGCTATTATTTACGTGAACAAAGTATGATAGCTCGGTTTGCAATGTAAAATCTTGTTTGAACTTGTTGTTACTTCTGATGCTTTACACAACATTTTAATTGTAATAAACTCGCAGTGGCATACGCCGTAAGTGAGAGATTTTACAGTGAAGTAGTAAGCCGTTCAAGATTAATATAATGCTGGATTTTAGCAAATATTTATCAGGTTACTCGTTTAACTGATTAGAAACCCTACAAATAATGTTGCACACAATGAGAATACATTTATTTCGTGTGTAGTGGTAGAGGCACTACATAAACACATTGTACTTGTCGTCCTTCCCTTCCCAATGACGCTTCTTAAAACTATAAATAATCCTTAATTAACATACGTATCCAAGTGAAAATACATAAACATAATCATAGTTATCCATCCTTCCATAAATTAAAATATCATATATTCACTCCTTGGACATTTTGATGGGAGAGACGGTAAGCAGCAGTTCGTACTGATCACTTAAATTCAAGTAATTATTTAATAAATTAATTCTTAATTAATTTAAATTTATTTGGAAATCTGCTAATGATTCATATAACCATACATCAAAATTATTACATATGCTAAATGGATTTACAATTTTGAAACCCATTCTATGTAAAGTTCAGAATCCATTTAAGTGTATTCATTTATACATGTTGTCCACGAATGAACCGTGCACTTTTTTAATTTGAATTGAATTTCAATACTTCCAAATTGTCCTGTTCGTTCTTGGACACCCTAGCTGTAAATTACAAGTATTTATATTTTATGTAAATTTCCAGTTAAAACGTTACTTAACACAAAGATGGGGAATTCAGCAGGACCTTTTAAAGCACCTACAGTAAAATTGACTTTTCCAAACTTAAAAAACGAAACAGAGCTTTTGGGTCTCCTTGAAAGCAATAAAAAACAATACAATAAAGTGGCAAACGGGTGTCAATGGATTATTGGCAAGATACCGGTGACGGGATTACAAAGTGGGTCTGCGATAATATTTAAAGCCATCAATTTCATACTTTCCACGTATCCTTTGGAGGCGGCACTAATCACGTGCGAAATTGAAAAAGCCGTTGCACATTCCGACTTCATCAAACTGCAATGTGAAATTAAGACAATCAAGGAAAGTCTTGAACTTCTTAAGAAAGAGGGGCTTTCAAGTGATGAGCGGTTATTTGAAATTCGTTGTGCGAATAGTGCTTGTAAAAGAGTTTTGAATTTATTTGCTGCCACGGGTGAATCCAGTTATTGGAAGAAACCGATGGTGACTTCCACAGTGGTGATACCCTTTAGCAGAATTTATATAGAGATTGTCCAGGCCTATCTTGACATGTCCCCAAGTGCAACGATGAGAGAAGATTTGATTAAATCTATAAATTCTGACCTAAAATCTCTGTTGCGAATTTACAGAGAAGCATGTATTCGTGAGCGTTTAAAATACATTAGTATCCATTTTCAGGGTGAATGGGATAATTACACTGAATTTAGTTGCAATTGGGTAGCTCAATACAGACTATGTCTGGAGGATACGCTTATTAACTACAAAGCGTATTCTGATACAACATATGGAGGGGTAGGAGGAGAACCCCCAATTACAGACGCCGGCTCCGACGCAAAAGTGTGTGATGAATATAAGGTAGCCCTTGAAAAAGAGTATGGAGATTATTTTGATGCGGCAATTTTTATGATCGATGAATTTGTAAAACATAATTCAAAAACTACCTAATGTGCTAATAAACTGAAGTAACTTGGAGCTCTTCCAAATATTTCGTTCTGCACAATTTACAGTATTTTGGTTTATTTATGTGTAATTTTGTGTACGGTACAGTAATTATTAAAAAGAAAAGTTGTAGTATGTATTAGTCATGTTAGTATTTAGTAAGCGATATTCATAAAATTTTCAAGACAAGATCAAGAATATCGCACTAAAACAACAACTGAAGAAAATCGAATGACAAATAATTTAAATTAGCTTTGTTTTGTGATTGCGTAAACAATCTACAAATAAATAAAATTCGATTCACATAAGATATTTATGCGGCGGTTGTAAATGCAGTAAATGTAGTGTCTATACAAACGGCTGACATGAGAACAAATCGTAAATAAATAACATCAAAAATACATAGTTGCAATTTAATAAAATTGGTTCAGCTTGATTACTATAAATACCACGCCAGCAGATAGGCCAAGGTGCATGAAGTGTTTCTATGGATGTGCCAGGGTTTCGGCTGGAATAATTCCACTGGCATTAATTGGTGGCATTAACTGGAAAATTCCATTAGACCCAAAGTGGCATTAACTGGCATTAACTAATTAACTGGAATTAATGCTAAAACATGGCATTCTAGCAACAATGTTGCACGAAAATCACTAGATAGATGTATATGGGTCAAAGACATTTATTTCACCCTAGTGAAAACCCGTGGCCCAACTTCTTATCTATGTGCGAACAAATTGGCAGTTTCAGTGAATTTAAATATTGCGTGTATTCTGAGTTGATTCCAGTTATATGCCAATTAATTCCAGTTAATGCCAATTAATTCCAGTTAATGCCAATTAATTCCAGTTAATGCCGGTTGATGCCAGTTAATGCCAACTAATGCCAGTTAATGCCAGTTAATGCCACTGGACTGGAATTAACATCTGAAAAGTGGAATTTACGAAACACTGGTGGAAACAAATTTGTTGCTCTGATTTGATAATTAAATTGCTCTTCAAATTGACCACTTTATCATTTGTATCCTTAAATAATTTAAGAACATCACTTCTACTGCACATTTCTTCTCTTTGTCACACACTAGCTAATAGCTTACAAAAATTGGTTATACAATGAGGTCCGTCCGCATCCTTGTTTTCGTTTTAGCAATTACTACTGACTTTGCGGTCTCTAGAAGTGTTCAAGTAAGATTCACATAATTATTTTATTCACGTACTTGAAATACTTAAACAGAATAACAGTAAATTTTAATTTCTAGCCCAAACCGATAGTAGAGGGGACAACCGTAATTTGGGGATACGTTCGAGGCGGCGAAACCTTTTATTTTACAGAGGAGGGGGTCGCGAACTCTTCCATACTTCTTCGAGCCCTCTTCAATGTGAACAGCGATGACGACGGATTCATAACAATAAAAACCGAAGATGACTTGTTCCTTGGCATCTCTGCCAGTGGACGATTAACAACATTTCCAACTTTGACCACAAAATTCAGTGTAGTTCCGGCAAACGAAGGCAATGCTGATCTTTTTCATCTGGTTTACGAGGGAGAACCTATTGTAACAAGGAACTCAGATCCCCCCTTCGACTTTTATACACAAAGCAATTTTCCTGGAGAAGTATCGGCCCAATTTTTCATGCAGGAGATGTAAGTTGATGTGGAGAAAATTTATAACAATGACCGCGAAAATATTTACAAGGTTTTAGACGCAATCCGTGCAACACCAAATGCAAATAATAGTGCGGCATATGATATCCTTTTGGATATCATGACTCGCAATTATCATTTATCGGGTGTAGAGACTTTCCGGGTAGCCCAATACATGAAAACGGATTTAGATGTAGATTCATCAGTTTATGCGAGGCTTCCGGAGCAGGTGCGGCTACTTATTGGGGGCGGTTTACTTTCTATGAAGTATGTGTACACCCTGAGTGGAAACGGAACATACTACCCAATTAAAAACAACGTGGCATTTTCTGGAGCCAAAATCACAACCTATCCTTTCACGATGGTCCAAAATTTGACAACGGGGGGTTGGAACATTGCATACAATTTTAACAGCAATCTTTATGTTGAATTTGGCAGTCGCTTATCGTCTAGTACAAACGTCTCTTCAGACGGCTTATTTGAGTTGCGTCTAGGGGTTGGCTTTAACAACTATTTCACAATATATCACAAACGGTATGAACATGTAATGATGGATAATTGTACTGGGAACTTGTGTGACTTCAAGCTGAGTGGAGCGTCCAGGGATCGAAGAGCGGCTGAGTTCATTGTTGAACCGTTTGAGATCAATGTTGAGAATATGTACACTAAAAGTGACATTGCCGATTTGTCATATCTAATTCATATTTTAGGGGAAGATAAAGAATCCCTGTACCAACAACTGGGCGGGAAGATAGACGCAAAATATTGGGGGAAACAAACCATGACATTGGGATACTACATAGAAAAAGATTTCGGTTGCGGCTCAGCTTTGTTTAATTATTTAGTAAAGTCGGTTAAAATGATCGTTTGTGGGCTCCCACTAAGGTTATTATTTCAGGAAAATCGAAATTTCACCATGAAGTACTCTTGGGCTTCAAATTCGCATGAGAATATGGGTCCATACCAATTCCACCTTCTCCCGACATTTACCAACAGCGGAACTCCCAATGGAATTCATGTGGCCATCGTCTATGCAGGTGTTTATGATTTGGTAATTGACCCAGAGACAAATTTGTTAGTTGACCAGAGGTCAACTGGGAAAGACCACTATGATTTTGAAATTGAATTTTACGGTGGTATCCCCGACCACAATTACAACAGGTTCGAGCTGTTCGTTGTAGGTACTATTGATAGATTTATTAGAACGACCAATTATAATACTAAAGATTACTATTTTAGTGGTAGTTCCGCCAAAACGTATCTCGCAAACTTTTATGTTGAGCAATTTTTGGCATGAATTAAAATAATGCATATTAATTAATGTAGCTTGCTGTTCCACGCGAATGCATAAATAAAATAATTTTTGATCAAATTTTGATCTACCGTGTATTATTCCATTGTGAATTTTTCTTTTTCTATTTTCTTAATTGATATATTATTAATCATTAACCCTTGTTATAAGATTCATACCAGATCTATGCACATAATCGACATGAAACCTCTGAAAAACAGTAAGCACTAAGCGTCAAACATTTAGTAAATAAAAAATCTTGTTAAACTTTTGTTGACCACAGTTAAACTCTTCACAACCCGATTAAAAGTTAAATGCATCTAAATAATACATATGGAATGCCAACTTTGTTTGATAGTACTTGGCTGGACAAAACTATGCAGCATAGAAACTTTACCACAATTTCAGATGTTTACTTGTGGTCTACACCTAATCTCAGGCTGTATTTCAAGTTGTATTCAAAATGCCACCACAATTTCCTGGTTCTTAAACGGAAATAATGTGTTGTGACTAAAATTCAATTTTATTTCTCATAACTAGAAATAATCACATTACAAGACAATTAAGACGACTAATTGCAATTTTCCACCGAATAGATACTTAGCCAGTTATCCGCGAAATCCAGACATTCCATTTTCCAAGGATTTTGCTATTTTAACTTCTCGGCTGAGAAAATCAGGCAAACTGAGAATGATTGATTGATTGAAACTTTTATAGACTCTTTTTTCTTTATGTATTTTTTTAATTCCAAACGTTTCAGTGAAACGATATTGTAGGACGCCTGGTGAACGGTTTTTTCACTGAAATATAAAGTTTCTTAAGAGCATCTTGAAATTCTGGGACTCGTGCAGCATAAACGATGGGATTAAAACAAGAATTAGCCAATCCAAAATTGGCTGCAAGCACAAATGCATGTGGCGACGCTTTATATTCCGGAGGTACAAGAGCATCATATAAGCTTAACAAAAAGTACGGTGTCCAGCATACTAAAAAGGCGCCAATTATTATTCCTAGAGTCACAGCAGATCTCTTTTCTCTCGCAAGTCTCCTGCTTGCTTTTGTCTCGGAGAATTCCCCCACAGTGTTTGCATTAGCCTTGGATCCATTGCTTTGTGCGGAGACCTCTGTCTCTGAAACCCAAAGTAATATTTTGTTCAAACGGGTAGATATTTCATTCATTGTTGAGTATAACAATTCTAACATATTAATATTAGAAAACCCTTTAGCCCATTTCAGGACTTCTTGGATTTTATTACAGTGTAATTAAAATATGTATTAGGGTATGGACCGCATAGATTGTTAACAATGTCGGTTGCAAACAACATAGACCTTCAGGTATATTTGTATATTAGTATTTCAAGAATATGTAATTGAAAAGGTGAGAATTCGTTCATTCGTTGGCAAATTGCCAACGAAGGACCAGTACAATGTACTTTGTGTGTACACATTAATTTAGAGCGAGATCACATAATTTTGAAAATCTATGTTGTCCACCAATTACAGAACATTTTTTATGATAGCATTTTTAGAGTTCGAACCTGTGTCCTCCAATTCTGCATCATCTGTAGAGGGTGAACAGGCTGGAATGGGTCGTGTTGTAAATTTTCGAAGTCGTCTTCTCATCTCAAAAAATAATTTGGAATAAATCCGTATGATAAGAAAGACAGGGAATCCATAAGCCATGAAGAATATATGTGAGACCCAATGAAGAGATTTCCTAGTGACGCAGACTCCTTGTGCAGTCGGATCAACGGCCATATGTTCCCAATCGAGAATAATTGGTCCACTAACCCACAGGCCAAGAATCCAAATGACAATCACAGTTTCCAACACGGATTTCAGTGTTCTCCTTTGCATGTAGGAAATCCCCTCCATAAGGGTACGATATCTGTCCGCGGCGATCACGACCATGTGGAATGCAGTTATTGAACTGAGGGAAAAGTGCGACACTAACCAAGTACGACAAAGTGGCAATCCGTAGTTCCAACGGCCGTTGAAGCTGTAGGCCGTGATCAGGGGATAGGCAAACGCACCTGTTAGAAGGTCGGCAACTGCCAATGAGAGGAAATACCCGTTTTGAGGAGTTCGTATTTGTTCGTACAGGATCCAAATTAGTACAATCATTGCATTCCCAATCATTGTCAACAAGATAAAAGGCACTGAAATGATCACTAGTGACATTGTAAAGTACGTAGCAAACATACCGGAAGCCGAAGCCTCGTCCGAGATCGGAAAATCTGTCAGATTCATGGTTGGACTTTCAAAATGGGCTCCAGCACATTTAGACAATAAAATGGTGTTGATTGCACCCTATGAACTAATATAATGTAGATATTAGTAATACTAATTTCTGTATATCGCAATACACTTAGCTGATAGATAAACCGCAGGTTCCTGTTAAAAACCAATGTTTTGTTCTTCAATTACGGCAGTAACAAATTATGATGTGGTTGAATTATTTACATAGGTAGATGGAAATGACGAAATGATGGAATATTTTCGTGGCGAAAATCGTTGGTTAATTAGTTGGTTTTTATTTTATCTTTATTATTTTATTTTATCAGATCGTCTTTATCATATACTCGGGTTGCTTACTGCGAAGTGGCTAACACCTGCGGAATTGTGATCGTTTTCAGGATTATAGTTCCATCCCTGTCAGAGGTGGGGGGTTTTCGACTGTTAAAAGTCTGCCTGTATAAAAGTTAACAAGTGAAGATCGGGTAGAATGATTTCCATAAGCTGCACTTAAAAATCCGCCTAGAGTTCTCGCTAGTCTCTGGTGGAAGAGCAGCCATCAGTAATATCGACTGTAAACCTCGGTAGTATATTTAGCCAAGGGCGCTGAACCAGAAGACGTTAAATCACATTTACCGACTTTTAAATATTAAATTTTGACCCGTTAAAAATTGTGGTTTCTCGTCTGCTGATCATTTTCAGTGTTTCGCTTTGACCTGAATTTTTTGAATTTTGCCGGGACCACCGGTTCCAACCGTTTTTTGGTGGAAATGGTTTATATTCGTTGTTATGATCGAAATATACTATAGCATGAAAGGGCTTGTATTATTTGCTGCAGCTTCAAAAGTACGGTGTAGCTTGATACTTTGCACTTGCTTTTGGTTTAACGATATCGTTCAATCACATGGACAATTGTTGACACCAAAATGTGCAAATGTTAATATTGCTCACAACATTTCCAAGTTTAAGGTTATATGTATGTATAAGGTAACATAACCCACACTTTCTATTTAATTTCGACACATTTCGACAAAATATGGGAGCAATTTTGACCAGGTCGAACTGGTTAAAACCGTCTAAAACGACCGGGTGGTTACAACCACCACAAAACACTGATCATAGTGTACCAACGCATCTAAAGCCAATACTCTACATATCAATACTACTATCGGCTGATATATTTATACGAACTGCAAAATGTGTGCTATTTATTTTCGTATACGGAATATTCTTGTGCATGAACAAAGGCTTTTCAGAAAACCACACCACCCACAATATGATCGCAAAATACTCTTGGGGAGAGGGACTGTTATATATAGTGTGTGGATAAATGTCTCAGCTACAATATGAGGTGACAAAATGAGATCGGATCTCCTCCGATATACATACATATAGGTAATGAGGAGCAACATTTTCGAAATCGACGTGTCAAAAAAGGCAGATACCCGAAATCATATTTTTTATATGAATTGGAATAGTTACATTTTTGCACTTGTATCCCCCCATAATTGAAAACTTTGACCTCTGAAAAAAGATCAAGTTGGAAAAAGTACACGAACCCTTTTGCACAGGTAGTAGGGGATACGCGGATAAAATTTGCAATTGCTAAAGAACGTTGAATACTTTTTTCATAAATTTATGACAAAGTTTTCAATTCACACAAATGCCATATTTTATTTTGCATTGCCATCAAAATGTATTTGAATTCCAATGCTTATGTAGTTATGTCTAAAAATAATGGCTACACTGTGCCCGCATCTAATACGTATTTCCGCGTAAAAGTTGCAATCTTTAAAAGTTATATATTTATATCCATTAATTAAGAATGTCCTTTGGAAGTAAAATATGATACTCATTAGTTCCCGAAGGAAGAATTTGTATTTCCAAATAAAATACCAAAATGTTTGCGCACATCAAGGAAGCAAAACTTTGCAGTTTGTTAATACTTTTCATCAAACTAGCCAATAAATCACCCCAAACAAATAAAGTAATAGTCGTCAGTTTTAGGTGAAATTGTATTACAATATTTGGGATTGGGCACACGGTTTTTTAAATTATCGCCTTTATGGTCGTTTGACATTGCCAAAGTATGTATGTTCAGCCAATTTGCACATCACTGGCTGCACAGGCACCAACTGGCAAATAACAGCAGCTAAGTCTTTTAAATACGTTACAACGGTTTATTGTAGAAAAAGTTATTAATACGCACTAATTATAAGTTAATTGTAAACCAACTGTAGGGATAACTCCAAACTCCACCATAAATTTTTCTATAAAACTCTCTGTGTGTTCCTTTTGAAAACTGTG
>JABASC010003654.1:0-13593 GCA_019776185.1 Plutomurus gul
ACTTTTTAGGATGTCAATTTCTGATGATAACCGACGGACGGATCCAATACAATCAAAGTCATTAAGAGTCATTCAAAAAGTTGCTGAAGATGGTAATTAAAATGTGCATGTCAGCACAGATTTCTCGTTGGAGTTACCTAGTTTTTTCCCTTGTTAATTAGAATAATATTTATCTTATTACTTACAAATTTAAATTATTTATCTTCACTAATCCGCTTCAATAATTCTTGTAAAAAGTCATTTTGATCTAATTTTGCGTTTCGTTTGAATACTAACGTTAGAGTGTGTGTATTGTGCTTAGCTTGATCATCATAGCTTGTTCATCCTTACATTTCAACCAAATGGCAGTTGAAGTTACCTAAATTGATTTAAATTTAAAAAGTGGAACTTTTAGTTGAACAAAAGCCATGAAGAATGGTAAACCAAACACATTGTTTTTGATTTTTCGAATATTTTTCCCACGAATGCACCCTTGTAATTGCATTTATGACTGTTTCAACGAACGTTTCAAGAATTTTATTCTGCATCGTCAATTTTAATCAATTTTGCTTTTAAAAGTAATTTATCAAATAATTTTCAATTAGACCTTTTAAGAGCTGAACTGCAGCAGCAACAACGTAGATTGGAATTGATGGGTGACGACAAGCAACTGATGGACTTGTTCAAAGCACAAGGTGGGGTATCTGTAGCTGGCTTTTAGTTTTATTTACTTGTAAATTGCGTCATTATTAGAGCAACAGTATTGTGTCTAAAATATACATTGATATTCATAATTTCTAAATGTTAATAACAAAAAGTTAAATTGGTGAGGGTTCCTTGGAAATACTCTAAAACGATAATATTTGCGAAAATTAAATATTGTTATTTAGATAATCTAATTTTTCATAACTAATCTATTTAGCTTTTATTTTTACTTTACATTTGTGAGTAGGTGTTTATTGTATGATAAATATTTGCAGTTGATGAAGGATCTTCCCTATCCCTGCATCAAAATGAAGAACCACGTTTTCGAGGGGCACATATACCATCTAGAGCGTTTAGACAACTTCAAAGTAATTTGCCCAGTAGTCCGGGAGTGCAGGATCAACCTCCAAGTATTCTATTCTATTGCTCTATTCTGTTGCAGTAAAAATAAGTTCTCCACCTTTCTGTTAACATTTCGAACATTTAGCAAGTGTTCATTGTTTTTGCAGATTATCAGACACAAGCTCAAAATGCAAAAGGACATTTAACCCACAACATTCAGATCCTTATGCAGTCGCAACCGCAGTCTCCCACTCCTCAACCTTATCAACATCAACACCACATTCATATTCAGCAGGAGTCACCCGGTATGAGTGGAAACCAAGGTAGGGTACCACCTTCTCAGCAAAAGGTCCCTGAACCGAAAAAGTATATGGGTAGTAACATCCCTTCCCGGTCGTTTAAAATTCTCCAGGCCATGACTGCTGAAGATGACACTTCGGGTAAGACAGCGTCCGAAAATTTTATTTTCAATAATCCCATTAGTGTTAAGTTTCATTGATCCAAATAAATAAATTGAGACTAGAGCTTGAAATCTCGATTCCGTGAATATAAGTATTATTCTCACTTAATGTCGCTATAAAACTTGAATGCGTATTTGCAATACCATTTATTTCAATTGCTTGAACTGTGCCTTTCTACTCTGGTCGGGCTGTGCTAATACATAAAAGTAGTAAACCAAAGTTGCAATCTCTAGAGCCTTATTATAGAGTTGGGTAAACTTAATTAGAATTCTCTTCTTTGATAATTTGACTCGTATAGCTTCAGATTCAGAGGCTCCTGCAGATCAAAATTCATACAATTCTGATGAGAATTCTGACACAAATCCATACTATCCATACCCATATCCTTATCCTGTAGGTTTTTCAAATGAGCAGGATCCAAATGGTGAGCAAGGTCAAGGGGAAGAGTATGCTTCTTGGCCAGAAAACTTTGAGGGTGATCCCAACAGTTGGGACCCCTACACTTACATGTCATGGTACTATTGGTGGTATTACACTTCCTGCTATTGGAATGGGTATGACATGACGGGATACGAATATCCCGCAAATTGGGATCCAAACTATTGTTATGAAGGCTACGCATCAGATTACTCGGGAAATGAAGGATACCCGGAATCAAGTAGTGAAACCCCCGCCACAGACAAAATTCCTGTACCCCCCAAATCATCAGCGAATTTAAGAAAAAGCTCCAGTTGCGTCCAAGAAGACGATATTCCTACCTCCCCACATTTACCGAAGATAGTCATTGAAGGAGAAGCCCCCAAACCCTCAACTGAAACTGAAAATAAGTACCTTAAAATGCCTGATTCTAGTAATGCTAAGTTGAATGACTGTGATAGTAATAAGAATGTTGCTCATCGGACTGTAGAGCTTGAAGAAAACTCAAGTTCAGATGACGACGATGATGATGATTATGAAAGTTGTGTGGAAGAACAGATGGTGATAAAGAGTGAGACTGGGTCTGAAAGTAACAAAGGGACTGAAAATAATCAGCAAATCACAAAGGACAGTGAGAGTGAAAGTGAAGAGGAAGATGAAGAGACTGAGCCAGAAGAAGATGATGATGGTGATGAGGGGATTGTGGAAGAGCCAGAGACACCGTCCTCGGAGGACTCGGATGCCGCCACTTTGGTAGATGAAGCTTGTGGCGACAGATTTCCTCGTTTGTGTAATGTGACCATTGAGGAGTACCAATCTCCAAATTCGGATTCATGCGACTCGTTTTTCGATGTGGGGAAGAAAAACCGATTGAGTACTATTGAAGAGTTGACTGAGTATGAAAGGTCCAGAGCTTCGTCAGTATTACAGAATTATTCTCAGGATTTGGAAGTGGACACAATGAAAGAAGAGTCGGGAGAAGATGACGACGATTCAGACTCGGATTCAGAGGATCTATCCAGCGTCAGTGTAATTGAAAATAAATCCGACACTCAAGGGGAAGTGACAACTGCTACAGAATCAAAGAGAGAGGATGAAACTACGACCAGTGATGAAGATGTGGATGTTGACGATGATGAGGATAACGAGAATGTAGCAGCGGTAACAGTACGATTACCCCTGAAACTGTCATTTTCAAAATCAAAGAGTTATCGTGATATAGCTACCGTTCTGGTGTGCGACAGTGAAGTATGTTCTGAATCTGGAGTTGCTATTCAAGAAGTTGATGCGGGGGGTGCGGAAAATTTTAGTGCAGCGAGCAAAGGTCACATTATGGAGGTAAGGGAAACATCAGAGGGAGATGACGATTCTAATAATAGCAATGAGCCAGCAGTATCTTATACGATCTCTTTGTCGCGACAAACGTCCAAAAGTAAGGATGAAGAGGTTGTGAAGGATGTGGTTGTAACTGAAACGGAAACAGAGGATGACAGTACCACCGTAGAGGTTGCTGAAGAGAAACAGGATATTGATTTTTGGAGTCAGATTGAGAGTTCGGAGGAGGATAAATCTCAAGATTTCTGGGGGACCACGAAAACTTCCGAGACAAAGAAATCTGATGATTTTTCTGCTTCTAATCCGAAAACGAATTTGGAACCAGTTGACGACTTCTGGGGGTCGTTACGTAAGGAGAGGACTAAAATTACAGAGGTGCCAACTGAAACTGACTTCTGGGGGAAAGTATCCTCCAAAAATGACTCCTGTGAGCAAAAAACGACAGAGTACAAAGCAGAATCGAAATCTGAGGAGGAGGTGCAGGATTTCTGGGGAGTCATAAATGGATCTACGAACCCAGACCAACAACAGGTAAAAGATGAAAGTATAGATGTAGAGAAACATGAATTTGAGATGGACGACAAGAAGAGCGTTAGCTGGGAAAGAAAGGATAGTATTGAGTACAAGTGGGACAATGAATTCAATTTTTGGGATAAAAGCTCTAAAAATATTGAAACAAGAAGATTTAGTCACAACTTTGAAATCAGCGAAGCATACGAATCAGACTCTGGGATGAAAAGTGAACCGAGGCGGAAGAAAGTTGATCGTTTGCATCACAAAAGGCATTCAATACATGGATCCATATGGGATAAAACCGAAGACCAATCTACCACAGACCCGGGCAAACCTCCTTTGTTTCCTAAAACATCAACAGAGTCTCCTTGGTCATATTGGGATACCTTGGAGAAAGAAGGAGAAAGCGAAAGTCAGAAACCAAAGGAAGATTTCAAGCCTAATCAGAATGCAGACGATAGTTCATCTGAAGATGAGAATGACGACGGTGGAAATGCCAATGTTTCAGTACAACTTCACCTTAGTCAGAAAGAAAGCTCAAATGGAATTGACTCAGATTCTGAAAGTGAGGAGGAAAATGCGGAGGAAATAAAGAAAGAGAACAAAGAAATTGAAAGGTCTAATCGAATCGAAGAAACAGAATCAAGAAATGCAATAAGTAACCAAAAGACTGACAATAGTTCAACATTGTCAACATCGGATACGGAGGTAACTTTGTCAATAAACTCTCGTCTGTCTCCAGCTCTGCCTGTGTCCGACGAGAATTCAGACGAATCATCCTCGAAAAGTAGCGGGACGACAATAGGTCGTGATAAATTTGACGGGGAAAAGCCGAATGACGCAATGGGACGGCATGAGAGTAATGTAAATGAAAACGTTAAGCTGCGAACGGCACCGGACGCAACTACTGCTGCGTGTGAGAGTGAACAGAAGAAGAGAACGGCAATGAATGCAGAGGAAACGGAAACGGCTCGACAGCAAATTGAACGGCCAATAGAAATCCGCGAGCTCGGAGAGAAAATTAAATTGAATTCATCGAGTGATGTGGACGGCCACGAGGAAGGAACCTGTACGTGTCACTTGGCCGATAGGATGGCACGTGCTGAAGGACTTTTGTGGCGAATCGAGCGTTTTCTCCAAGAAAGCTTAAGTCTTGGCAGTGAGGACGACTCCGGGGTGATGACAGACCTCAGCAGGCAAATCTCGGATGTGGACACTGATGCGGATAACGACATCAATGACAACGAGTTCCTGCTGACGGCCGCCTTTGCAGCAAAGCAGAAACGTAGCTCGGGGACAAGAAACAATGCGAACAACGCTGCTGCCGCTAACAACGCTCACCAGCCCACATGCTCGCACAATCAAAGCCAAACTCAATCAAAGGAGCTGAAGAAGAGACCGTCATCGGAAATACTTCTGGAGAGTCACACAAAGTCAGAAACAGTGATTGAAACAGACACTGTGAAAATGAGAAGTGCGTCGGAGCGGAAAGCCTTGCGGTATCAAAGAGCCAAGACTCACTCGAGACTTTTTCAACTTCTGCAAGACGAGTGCAGCAAAGAGGATGAGGATGATGACGATGATGATGACTATGACTATGAGACGGAAACGGGTATTGCCGCTCCCGAGAAGGCGAAAGTGGTGGAGACAACGATCCCCATCGAAAAGAGTGGGTCGACAGAAGAGAACACTAAAGGCACTGTTGGTGCTACCTCCACTGAGGAAAGGAGAAGTCGTCTCGTGCCATTACCCATTAAGAATTTCCTGACATCATCCATAAGTTGTGACAGTAACTCGTCTCCATCTGGCTCCTCGGGTGTTCTTTCTCCCACTTCTCCCGTCAACCGAGACCAACTGCTCGCGGATATAATCAACGAGTTTCATTTACGCCACCAACAGCAGAATCAAAAACGTCTCTCGAATTTCCCCTCCAAGATCTTTAAATTGCTGCAACAGGAATTCGGGGAGGAATTCTACCAGACGTTTGATTGCTGTGCTGATGACAACGGACTTCCAGTCCCTGTTTCCGTCGAGGGAGACAACACTCTTGCCCACGGCGGGTCTTTAGTACAAGAATGCACAATTCACAAAAGCGAAAGCCTTAAGTTGCTTGAAGAAGCAGCTGCATTAAGGTCCTCAGGGTCTACTAGTTTTAATTCTAAGGAGAAATCAACTAACCACTGCCGGAAATCCAATGCAACTGCCAAAGCCAATAAGACTACTATCAGTAGTAATACTTTGAACTGTCAGCACACTGCCACTGCCACCGAAGCTACAGAGATACTTACTGTAACTTCTGGTGCAGTTTCTGCCAAGGATTCCAAGTTCCTCGAAGTACCTCTACGGAGGAAGAAAATCAATTTAAATCGAGATCCCCGCTCACCCAGAACGAAAAAATCCTAAAAACTTTTATTACTATTGCAATACTTATATTATTATTACTATTATAAATACTACGTACACACACTGTATTGACTCACTTCACTGAACTCATTTTCCTGCTTTGTAAATAAGCTTGTATTTATTTCTACAGATAATAATAATGTACTATCAGCTTAATTGTACGTACAAAGTACGACAGATACTTCTAGTACCACTAATTACTAGTAGTACCATTATAAATATTGAATTAATTATGACAGTACCTACTTATTTCTTCGTAAGTACGAAAGTCAATGCAGACCACGACAGTGCCCTGTGCACCTAATGACAACGCGATAACTCCACTGATCCTCTTCTCCGACTTGCTCCATGTCCTTCCTTCCTCGATTTTTGTCCCAACACCGAAATTCATTGAAAATGTAAACGTATAAACTCGAGTGAGTGACAAGGCCAGATTTCCGAAAAGAAATGCAAAGTCAAAATTAGCAAGCATCATCTGCCTGTCTGTCAGTGCCATGGTTGAACCAGGTATCTCATCTCATCTGCATTCCTTTTTAATCAATTACTACCCATGCAACTGCACAAAACTGCATTTAAGCATATTCTAATTCTATATTATGCAATAGCAAACAATATTATTGCCATATAATATATATTTTTGCACGATCTCCATTCTCGACTGTCTTGTGGTGGCAGTAACTCTCCTTGAAACTGTATATGAAACTGGACTCATGTCTTTGTAGATTAGTAACATCATACTTATATGATGACTAATTTATTAGTGTTTCGTATTTTGGTTTTTGCACATTTGATCTCGCACCGTATTTTTTTTTGCATATTTACAATGTAAGTATTTTATATATCATACCCCTACTTTCTCTTCTTCTTGTTCTATCTGTCTCTGTTCTGTAGTGTACTCTGTTACTTATTTCTTTACTGTCACCGTTTTCGTTTGTGAAATCTGTCTTTAAATTGTATGGACGAATGTGTCTATCTATATATTCTTCTAAGTACATCATGATGACGGCTCTAATATCGTCAGCATTGTCTTGTGGAGAAAAGTCTGTGAGATCTTCTCGAAAATGCACAACATAATGCACAACAACTTTAAAACATGTTAAAGACAGTGACAGGGATGCGCCTTTTGTTATTGTGGGCAAAAGTGATCCATTAGAAGCAATAATTTGAAGAGACCGAAATATTGTTCACTCTCACAGCGTATCTAATCGTTACGATTCTTACACTATACTTTTAAATAGTGTACACTGCGTATTGCCTCCCAGCTAAAAGTAACATAAAGCACCATTTCAATTTGTGTGGTAATAGTAATAATTGTTGTTGGTACAGGATTTTAATACGATTTCAATGTGGAGAACGTAGCGATTCCATTCCTTCCGCATTCGTTAACTCTTTATTTATGACTAAAGTCCTGAGCCAGTATTGATTATGCTTAATATTAGATTTTGTAGCAATTACAATATGGGAAATCCAGCAGATGAGATGAGATGAAACCTGAAGAAATGCTTCAAATTGCTATTTTCTGCTATTTACCGTATAATTCGTATATGATTAGAATGAGAAGGGGTGCTATCTTTCCATTATTATTATTTGTAGTTTTCTTTCCGTGGCCTCTAATTTTATATTTGATTACCTCGTGGTGCTGCTACATTATTGCAACTATTTATATTAAATTGTGTTAGAGCTGTAACGCATTCTTCACTTGACAAATTAATCTATCTACACATTGCTGTTGTATGGATCATTTTTGCCTGGGTGTTTATTATTAATAATAATGATTATCACTTTTGGTGATAAACAATTAAAAATACGTACTACGTAGCGCAACGCAATGTAATAAACCAAAACCCTTCCCTTTCTGTAACTTACACAGATTCTTGAAGCTGTTATGAACAAGAAAAATAGGATTCTCAAAACCATTTCCTCCATTTTTGTGTTCACACTTTTATGCTTATTTTGCATTCACTTTGATTCATTTTGAGATGACTCCTCTAGAAGAATTTTTTGTCTAAATAATATGACACCAATTGAAGTATCAATACATATTGACAATAAATTGATCTTTCAGTAAACACAGAAACAGTAGTTCGAAGTTATGCATGAGAGATTGATGATAATTGGATTGTCGTTACTAATACACCACTGAAATTTTGGTTGGATACACTTATTTAACATCGTTGTTACCAAATAAAATAGATAACTTATAAGTACGACATGTGTTAACCGTGTGGTGTTGTTTCGCTTTTTGATTTAAATAAAATTCAGAATATTAATTTAAGAAGCTTTGAACTTGATAAATATAGATCGAGTCGAAATATAATGTCGGATTTTCTCTAATGTTAATTATTGATTTTTCCAGAGCCAAGTGGAACCTCGGACATGTGAATGGACGCGTCGTGTCAGATGTGAAGGATTCGATTGAAAAAGAAACGCTCGCCGTTTTAAATGAAGTTAATATTTATTACCTACCTTATATTATTTGAAAATAGTGAAAATTCGATCTGGTTAGAAGTAAATGAAAGCGTAAGCGAAAGAATGACAAGTAAATTATTCGCTCTCTAATAATAACAGTTAATCTATCAAGCGAATTGTGCTCTTTGGTTGGTGACAATCTTTACTTCAGATTTAATAAGGATAGTAAAACATTTTTGTCTCTGTAGTCCCTTGTGCATTATCTATAATATTATTGTGTTTTCTCTGTTTCTTTTTTCTGTGTCTCTACTACACTCAAGTTTAATTCATTTGTTCCCAAGTCAGGTTTGTTATCTTACCTTCGTAATTTTGTTTTTTATCGTTCTTTTCTCCAAACGCAATTGTAAAGGTCAAATATAGTTAGCAGAATTTATTCATTATGTAGCGATGCGCATGCTTGTGTTGGAAATATTTGTGCCTTACTGAAAAAATATCCAAAATCAAAGAAATTGAGCACTATCTTTTATCCCACATCAAAATTTAAGTATTACATATATTAACAAAATGTTGTAATTATATCGCATCTGTAGGTCACAGGGTACTCTACGCTGTATGTGACTTTCTTCCCATTGTAGCTTCACATAAAAGTTTGAGTTTGAGCGATTGTTTGTTTACTTAGCATACTGTATTGTATGTAATGGGAGCGACGGGAATGGCCCTCACGTTCTTTGTTATGCATAAGATATGTATGAAATTCACTTTTGGTTCATATCTCACCGTTTCTAGTCAAACAAAATGATTGACGGAATCGAATGTTTTTTAGGCTATCAAGAAAGCCAGCAGGAGGGTGGCCTTAATTGTTAATATCCCTTGCTTACAGTGTAATTTCGCACTAACAATAATTAAGAGGACACTACTGTAACTTAATTTCTAATAAAAGATTTACGATATTGCATGAATTAACCCAGCTTGCTCATTGTTACTAGAATTTGCATAGAGTCATATGATTCTGTCAGCCTACTCTGTTAATTACTTTCGAGGCACATTAATGGGCAAGAGTTTGTATTGTACAATTTTGACTTGTGAGTACAGCTAAGCTCTACTTGTACAATAGTAACAAATTTGTGGAAACACCAACTAAAAACTACTGCAAATACAGATGTAGAATTTTAAATTTAATAACAAAAGAGAATCGTCGAAAATGTTTGCATATTCTTGTGGCACATTGTAATTAATGTCAGAGTGGAATTAAAAATCTGCATGTACATAGATCAACGAAGTATACTTTCCTAGTTCAATTTGAAGTATTCTGTAACAATGATCTGTAAGGGTGCTAATACAAGTGTAAATCGTGCTCGGAACATACCATGTCGGTTGTAATGGATGCACAAATGAGCGAATTTCAGTATATATTGAATTGTCTTAGTTGATATTAATGTTAAGTTAATATTATGTAATCAATATGCGATACGCAGTACTGCTGTGTGAATAAAATATAATAAACTGTACAATAATAAAGAATGAACAAAGCAGCAGGCATTCTTCACATTCCTTATTTTCACTCTAACCCGCTGTTTTACTAGAGAAATAGACTTTGGAGATAAAAAATAATAATGCTAGGGAATATCTGTACCTTGGGTACAATAACGTAACGTGAATTTAAACAACATGAAATGAAAGAAATCATGTTGCGTTTCTTGATAAAAGACGAATTAAAAGAGATTTAGGTAGATTAGTTTTACATTCGTACGCCACATTACAAGTACATAATTGTATTACAAATAAATTGTAGGTTTCATGAAACTGGTTTTAATCATTAGATAATTATTTAAGTTTTTGTACATAAATATACGGCAGTTTTCATAGCGTTTTCTTAAAACATGTGTTTGAATCTGTCACTCTCCCACCCCAGTAGCTTTAGATGATGTAATCCTGGCAGTGGCAGCCATTATTTGAGCAGTGGTTGAGTATTTGTCTAGAACACCTTTATGAGCGGTTCCGGAAGCAGAGGGAATGCCAGATTTATTCGATTTCGCTTCTCCCTCCTCACTTTCGTTACGAGCAAAATCGTCTTCAGTATCGGCGGTCTTCAGACGCCTCTTGTAACCCGGGAATAATCCTTCCAAAAGTTGAGCGTGCTGAAAATAACATTTTGTATTACATCAAAAATTTGCCTTTTGGTTATTAACAATTATTGTCTCATTACCTGTTCGTCCTTGTCGGTGGGCTGTTTAGGGAAATCCCTTAAGCCGTAGCAAGTGACAGATCCAGAATCGTCTCCCACTATTATCGTCTACACGTGAGAACAGGTAAAAATATGCGTATTACAGCAATCTCATAAAATATAATAGGGTAAGAAAAAGTTTCACAATTAGAGAATTTACATTTAGATGATCGCTAAAAATTGCCTTTCGAAGACCAACGGCGTGTGCGGGTTTGAATTTTACTACAGGCTCCAAAGTGTTCAATGTAAGATCCCATACTTCAATATGGAACTCAGTAGCACAAATAAAACACAGCGGACATTGTGGGCACGGTCGAGCAGTCAAATATTGTTCTCTACAATTCCTGACTCATTAATATGTACATGAAAGCATATTTCAAAAGATCAAACCCATAAGCCTTAATAAACTTACGAGACCAGTTTGCATATTGATCAGGGGAAGAAAATAATCAGTTTTCCAGACTTTCATTGTGTGATCTCCACTGCAACTGCAAAAGCAGTCTGTGTCGAACTTGGAAAAACTTAAAGCGTACACTGGTCCAGTGTGGCCTATGTAAGTTCCAACATATTGCTCGTTGAGGGCAGTATTACACTGTAGAAAAACTTTGTACATTTATAATTCGTAACAGAAATATTGAATAAATCGAAATAAAAAGATGAATAAAGTCACTTTGTGAATAAATCCTTCTTCGGTTCCCAGTAAAAACGACTCCGGCTCCAAGGGAAAAAATACAACTACATATCCTACCGAAAGCGTAGACAGCAACGCTTCCGCTCTATTCTCCCTACGGCCAGGAGGTTTCAGGTGACTTCTTCTAAATTTTAGCATGGCTACAAACGACATTAAAACAACATAATATATACATCCTGTCAACACAAATCGTTTTATTTATTTTTTTATAACCTACATGTCGATTCAAATCCTTTGAGCAAACTCCAACGGTTCAAATATCCATCATCTCCTACAGACAAAAGAATTTCGCTGACAATTTCCACAAAAGTTGTTTGTGTTTCTACAAGCCAATGCAGTTGCCACACTGGTCCTTTGTGTTTATCGTCTTGGTGGCTGCATCAAACACACATACCAATTGCAAATCCATCGCACTTAAATACCAAATCGGTTAAAGTGCTAGCGAAAAGAAATAATTTTACATTGTTGAAATGACTGGGTTTATATCGTCTGTGCGAATATCGAAAATGGCAATATTCCCATCCAGCAATCCAACAGCCAACAAATACGGACAGAGAGCACCAAAGGCTAAGGCAGTGCAGGGCGATTTTAATTCATACAATCTCTCGGGGTGATTTATGTTCTTTGCATTCCACACGCAGACCAAACCTGGACTCTCATCGGCATAGTTGCTACTGCCGTATGTTGCGGCAATCATTTCCTGAAGCAATTTCGTAGAAATTATACCGAATTCTACATGAATATCAATATTTCAAGTTGTACCCCATTAAGTGGATGTATGGCCAGATTTGTGACTTCTTTTCCTTTGCATCGCTCGTGTCCAAACGCCCAATACCTTGTCAATTGTGGTCCTGTTGAACTATCATCTTTCCTGTCTTCAGGTCTGATGTATCTCTCTGAAATATTAAATAAATAAATGAGAAAATATAATAATTTGTAAACGAATGTACGTAATACAAAATATTTATGATTGTTTTCATGTACTTGGTTTTTTTAATTCCATGAATTTCTCCACGAATTTTGAATAATTGACAAAGCCTCTCATGTCTGCTTGTCTGCCTTGGTTGTGTCTCATACAAATCATTCTCTCCATAACACAAACAGAGTGACTTATATTGGGGTAGTCTTTTCCCTGTGGAGCTGCGTGTTTTGCCAACTCTTCCTTGTGTCCATAAATCACTGAGGCAAAAAATTCAAGGGAAATGATATATTATTGGGAAAGTTTGCCGAACAAACAATCCATGTAGTAGAAGAGACTTATGTGTAGGTTCTAATCATATTTTATTCACATGGCGCGTTCTACTTGTTAGTGTACAATGTATTGTAGCGAAAAGTACCGTTCAAAGGCAATTGCGTGTCAAATTCGTCCTCATCGCTCATCATGTCAAACAAATCCTCATCCGAGTCCAGATCTCGGTCAGAGTCAGAATCATCGGAAGCTTCATCTGCAGAATCTTTGTACTTGGTCCAGTTGTGTGCGGACTCTGTCATCGGCGGTGGTTCGTCTTCCTCACTGTTAGAATCTGTCGAGGACCCATGCCAACTCCGAATGGCGGCCAATTCGTTTTGAGCACGCTCATTTATCAATTTTATCATAGCTTCCTCTGTGAAATCAGAACAATTTGAATTGCAATCAATCAATAACATATAGTGTATAAGTGTTTAGTTTCAAATAAACCTTCTTGTTTTGCCATCTTCTCTTTTTCTAGTTTGTGCAATGCTTCGTATTCATCATCAATGTAATACCAATGGGTGTCAATCCCTACTTCTGCACAACCACGGATTTTATAAGAAGAGAAATTGTCCTTTGAGTAAAGCTCATAAGTTTGTGAACAGTCGGTGGCGCAAACTTCTGCCTCTCGGTGATGCTTAATCATCTATTCATTACAATGGTACACATGAGACAACAAAGCAATACATAATCCAGAATAATTAGTAATGTACAATTTAAATGAAGATTGGAGTAAAATATGAAATGTGCTTTCTTCACCTTAAGATACCTTTCATTGTTCTTTTTTGTACTGGCAAATTTCTCCGTGTCAGTTTCCAAAACAGTTTTTCCTTGTATCTCCAAATCAATGAATGTGGGTGACTCGACCAGCGAAATCTGAAGA
>JABASC010003655.1:0-13593 GCA_019776185.1 Plutomurus gul
GAAGGTTAATACAGCTTGTTGAAATACCGGTATTTACCGGTATTGAAATTCCTCAATACCGCAAATACCGAATACCGGTATTCAAAATACGCCACGGTATTGGAAGCACTAAGTACAGCACTACAATATCCAATATAAGTACTAACTACTACTGTAATATAAAAGAGCTCATTGTGACGACGATGCAATCAACACACAGAGAACTGTTCGCAATTTAGCAAAGTTTAAACTGATTTGAAGTTCGCACAGAGAGTAACTTGGATGTAAACTAGCAATATTATATTACCTTGTTTGCCTCCTTCGGAGCACCGGTCTGTCTCGTAAATCTCTAGTTCGTGCATATGAATCAATATGAAATATTACCAAATGAGTTACTGCCGTTTTCATCTCACAGACTCTATTATATATCTACAGTAGGCACTATATGTCTTTTCAATATACGAAATTGAACTTTTTGGTATGCACAGAATGAAAGTCAAGTCAATGGCTCGCTTAAAAATATTTTTTCCAACATCTCTACTGTCTATAAGGTGTTTCTGTTTAATATACTATTACACAGCCGTTATACTTATAAGTGGTGAGTAGAATGTATGTACATTATATTATTGGCTGTACAATAAACAAAAATATAAAATGTTTCAAATCAGTATAAAGGCTATAAGAAAACCATTGAAACTGTTGGTGGGTGACCGACAATGACATGACAGCAGAAACTTCATTTGTACAAAAAAAATATCCAACGACAGTAAAACTTTATTGCTTATGCCTTCTTTTTAAAAGTGTGTACATAGAAACTTTTTTAGATTCTGCTTTTTTGTTTTATTTTTAGTAAAAAGTGCTTTGGGAACGTACATTTTATTATGCTCGCGTGAAGGCCTTTGTTCATCAGTCATTAACGATTTATATATATTAGTTGTTAATTATATACGATTTTTTTAATTGCAGATGTAATGGACACGCTCCGCTGCCGGCCGATTCGGCTTACTTCACCACTTCGGAATGTAAAGCGAAATTTCTTACGCAATACGTGAAAAATATGCACAACGATTCAATTAGTCGAACTGATAGTCAAGAACTGAACAAGCAAAAGGTACAGTTGAGTCACCATTGACCATTCTCTGTATGCGACTACAGAAAATAAATAATAATATCTTTGGAATCGGTGTACATTTTGTATGCAGTAGTCCCTCGCACTACTGTCTATAATATATTATCACAGGAGAATTTTTTTTTCTCTCTCTCTCTCTCTCGCTTTAAATTGATGGGGACAGTGTCCCCTTTCTTCATCAAGATAATGTCCCTGCATGTGTGTCTGTGCCATATTATCCATTATGATGAATAGTTAATAACGTGCTTAAATAATTCTTATGTGTTTTCTGTGTGCAGGAGGAGTTAGTCTCAAGGATAAGTCGTAAATTGGATATTCTAAGAACGGAGCAGTTGGAAATTCGAGAGGAGATCCAATCGAATGAACAGTTGGGCTACACCGTCGTCGATCGAGTCAAGCTGACGGCCAAAAGAAATGAATTCGATAAATTTAAGCTACACGTAGAAGAAATAGAGAAAATTACTAGTTTACTGTTAGGACTGTCGGGCCGATTGGCCAGAGCCGAAAATGCCCTCATGGCCCTCACCGAAAACCCAAATCCACAAGAAAAGGTAATATTTCCACACTATTCACTATCCACATATTTATATTCAAGGTCTAACAATAGCAATAGAATAGCACATGGAAAAAAACCATAGAATTATTTTCACACTCATTTATAAATAGCGTACACAGATTAGTCGTAGTAATGCCTAAATGTTGTTAGCTTAATCAATTGTCGTATCTTGTGTGTGTGTACAAAGGTTAATGATAAACACACTTGTAAGTAAGTGCAGTGCGATCGTTAGCCCGATATACAAATGTAGAACGTAGTAGATGCCAGCACATCTATATACCGTCGGCTCCATAGCTACTTTGTTAATTTTGCATACCTAAACTCAGACAGAGTCATTTGAATTAAGTAATAATTTGTAGCTCCTATTTTTGGCAAGGCCCCTATTGGCAAACTTTCCATTTCAAACAGAGTAACACTCATTTGTATAATAAAAGTGCTTGCAGACATTAATTAGTCGTTTTGCGCTGTTGTTGTTTAAATGCACTCAGTCACTCACTCTACTTTATAATAAGTAAAGTGTTCAAAGTGTCTACGACGCTGTCTGATTACATCAGAATTTTTTTCGACCAGTCTAATAAACCGTAATCGATAATGAATCGATAGGATCTCACCTCTGATGATTATATGGGTCTCTCTTTGAGTTATGAGGTGGCCATAAGATGAGTACGGCAGATATGCACATAATTCAAGGCAAGCAAATCTGCATGAGAATCTAGATCCGCAATTTCAAGAGAAAAGCCACCACCTTCACACTTATTATTATCCTTTTAAGATATCCATACAACATCCATTAGCCACTTTTGGCTCTCTAGACAATGTTTTCAGAGCAAGACTTCTTCAAGTGTTAAAACTTTATTACAAGACCTAATTATGCAAAAAAAAATCGATATAATATATTTCTGCCCTGTTGTATTATAATAATATTTGTGATGAAGGGAGAAGGTCAGTTTATTGTAACTGTACTACTTGTCAAGTTTTTCCTTCTAATTATTCACCTCCACCGTGTTGTTCTGTATGTTAAAGTAACACGAAGGAAAGAATTACTCGAAAAAGAGAACTGTACTGCTTTTCTTGTGTCTATTGTCATTTTGGCAGTAAATGTCCCATTAGTATGGAGTGTCTTAATCAGAGTGTGTGCTTCATGGAAATCCCCTGAAGCGCTCTACAGTGTAACAGAGGATTAGTTGTAGGAGGAGGATGTTGGTCTATTTTGTGCACAGCGCACAACCTTAAGTTTCTGTGAGGGAGCATAATTTGTATATTGTATTGTTTGGCTAATGAAGTGAATATGGTTCATCATCTGTGCACGAATAGTTTCTAATGAGGTTAATGGGAGTGGATTAATGTAATGACATGGAATTGAATAGAATCAGAGCATTATAGACTGTAAACAGTAAAGTGTGTGTGGGGGTGGGGTGGGGGTAGAATGGAGACTAGACCACTCGGGTCGTCCCATTCACAAATAAAGTCATTTACAATTAGCTTTCCTGCCGTAGTAATTACAGCTTGTCTAAATGGGGGAGGACCGTTTGCTGTGAACGGAACAGTTCATGACATGACACTCGATTAGCCTCCCATTACTTCTCTTACTTCAAAGCACACACTCACTCGTAATAATGTCCAAGATCACCTAAGGTTGCCTGAAGACACTAAGATACTCAGATAGTGTGCTGCCAAAATGTGTCATTAGACTCTGCTGACCATTTACACAAATTAAACGTGGCCAGACCACCGCTGCTGTCTTCAAAGAAATTCACTGACCAGTGCCAGCCACCACCACCACCAATTCTCTCGGCTGTTGGCCAATCCTCTCGCTCTTTTTACTTAGCTTAAATTTTAATGTTTATTATATAAATATGAGGGCGCTAAATAATTTTTTTTATCCTTTGGCCACATTTCATCCATCGTCGCAGTGTGACATGACATGACTGCTGTGACTTTGCCAGATAAAACCATTATCTTTATTATATCATCATTGTATCAATGAGAGTAAGTAAGAGTTCGTGTATAGCGTGGTTTAACGTACGAGCGTGAATGAATGTGAATCCTTGAGTTTTTTTAATTTTCATTCTCACTATATATTTCAATGTAATTCAATTCAATGGACACATTTACACCGTTCTAATTAACTGCCTTTTCAAAATATTTATTATTCAGTTGTTGGCATATGGTTTGATGTATTTTTCCATATTATTATAACTATATTAAAAAGAGACTGGGACAGAGAGAGAGAGAGGGGGGGAATGGTTATGCCAGCGGCGTATGACAAAAACTTATTTACACATGGTTAGTAGATCTGTGTGTGCATTCATTTGAAAGGTAGTTATGTTTTGTGTCTATACACGTGCATTATAATTGCAGTTAATACTATTTACTAAATGCGTGGAATACTCTCACTTATTATTTAAGTAGCTGAGGAACACAGATCGCATCTACTATGTACATACCACTCCATATGCTCCATTAAAGCCATTGAAATTATTCATAATTTCAGCAACAGTTGACAGCAATTACTTTTTTTACTGTTTAGCAGCAGCAGCTGAATCGTAGAGCGGAATTATACAATAATATGTGGCACATGTGGCTCGCCTTGCATAATTGTTCCCACACTTGGCACCACAAACATTCCATTTCACAAGTTTTCTGTTTCTGCTCTTGAAACGAGCATTGCGTGAGCATTCTTTTTCGAAAGGAAGGAATCCTGTGCCCTCCTTATTCCTTTTCCCCCTTACTTTGGAAAAGAAACGTGGACAGAAGGATTGTTCGGCACAAATCGATTTATTTTACAACAATTATATGAAATATGGCTTTTATCCATGTGCGTTGGTGTAGTCGGAAATCACGATTGCTCGAAGACGACCTGAAGAATTGTTCTAGTTGTGTTTACTGTGGTTGTATTTACTTTAATCTATAAATTACATTGTGTGAGCTAGTAAGTAAGGTTGTGAAGACAGAAGGGCGTATTATTCCTATACGTTGCATTCAGTTTGCTCTGACTGATTATGAGCCATGTCATATAAATACCTGTCCTTAATCCTACGACATTAATTGCTAATTAGCAGTCTGTAGGTAGATTAATTAGTTTGAACGGCTCGAAAATGTGACTATATTAAAAGTCATGTTGGCAGACAGCGTTCTGAGTTGGAATGTGGTGGACGTATTTATAAGCTGTGAAGCTCTTCTTGTTCTTCGTCAGCCCACCTGTCCAATATTGATAAATGACTTTGCAGGGAGCTTAGTTAGCCACGAGCTACGCAACTTTTAAGGTGAAGGTTTTCTGCCATCATCATCGGCGCACAGCACAATTATATTACGATGATCAGTAGAGAGACTCTTTCAATTGAATCCGTAGTTGATGCTGTTTTCCTTAATGGACTGTGTTTTCTGTTATATTAAATGTGTATACCTGCACACAGACACACAGTGTGTACGTACTTATAAATAATTGTATGTAGAGTTCACTTGGGACAGGACTCCGAGAGTGTTGTGAATTATGATCGAGTGTGTATAAAGAGAGTAATTGTAATTGTGATAATTTTACAGCTTTAACTGGCTCTCATTGTTGTTGTTGTTGTTGTTGTTGTTGTTGTTGGTGCACTGGCATTTATGTTATACTATCATCAATAACAATGATATGGTTTACAATTTGTAGGTACAGGCATAATGATTATTATTCTAAAAGAGTAAGCGTGTCTTTCCCTGCATTTTCAGATTGTAAAGTGAATACATGTTATTGTTGAGACGCACTGTGGAGATAGAGAAGTAGCAGGACAGGAATGTACTTATTATGTGTAGCATATAAAGGGTTAAAAGGTATTCTGCATACCTATAGGGTAGAAGTGAGTCAACAGTTGCCCATTGACATGACATGGCATTACCGTACGATTCTCTGCTGTTACAGTTATACAGTGTGCGTATGTGTACTGTGTACTCGACAAGATTTATGGTTCGTATGCACGTTTGTGGGTACTTGCTGTATAATATGTGAGCTGATTAGGTGTGCATAGCCACAGTACGTAGGTACACAACTTATATAGCTAAAAGCTAAACTACGTGTCCAAGTTCAGCAGAAGAAGAAACGATCTCTCTCTCTCTCTCTCCTCTTCTTTAATGATATACACAGTATGCAAATTAAATAGACAAGACAGTGTGTGTAATACCTACATTGTAATTAGTAGGCGTGGGGTACTACGATACTAATATAGGGAAATATATATAATGGTAATAATGGTATTGTGTTTTTCCTTGTTGAGAATGTAGAATGCTGAATTGTTTTTGTATTTTTTTTTCAGAAAATCCTGGAGAGTAAGCGCGACAAGTTGGAGGAGCAATTGAACGAGGCAAAGATTCTGAAGGAGAATATTGACCGGAGGAGTGTTCAAGTTTCTGGTTTTCTGCAAAAGTACCTGACTGTGGAGGAGTACGCAGACTATCACCACTTTGTCAAGATGAAGGCGAAACTGATTATCGATTCTCGCGATATCGACGACAAAATTAAATTAGGAGAAGAACAAATGCTGGCTCTGCAGGAGACGCTTAGTTTGGCCACCTCTACGTAGAAATAATAACCACCACCCCCCAAATAAGGAGAACAACGACACACAAATACTTCTAGACCAGTTCTATGTACTAGTAGCCATATAATCATAATTGTATTTAATTCTTCCCTAGAAAAGATAATTTTGCATTTCGATATATACAACTGAAAGAGTAATTAGTAGGATGCTTTTTGGACGACGATGACACTTTTGAGACTTGACTTTGCTGCTCCAAAAATACAAATGCATACATATATAATAATGTAACACAGATATTTATAGCTAGCATTTAAATTAATCTCGTGTTTTATTTACCAAGTGAAGAAAAGCAAAGTGTCAGCCATAATATAATAACATTTATAATATTGAACCTTTAGAGTTGCATTTTTTGTTTGTTTTGGAAGATGAGCAATTTGGTGGTAGCCTTATGATCATATAGATATTATGCAATGTGTAGCTTATATTCGATTGTAAGTTATCTGAATTGTGAATTATGGATGAACACGTACACCACCATACTAACTGTACTACTGTCCAACATTAGAGCGAACTACGAGCACAACAACTGAGAATGACAGAGAAACGCAATGAAAGGATGAAAAAGATAAATTATCATAATGTTGCAATGATTACATAATCGTATGCGCGTACTACTACGAAACAGATAAAGTGATCCTATTCTAAGATGACTACTATTTGCTTTGTGTCACACTTTTAGTACGTACACATTATTATTATTGGATGGCCGTGGTGGTCGTACTGGCTCTGTGATCATTTTACCCAAACAAGCCTAACTACTTATAAATAACATGCGCTGCATAAGTAAATAGGACCGTGTTGTTCTCTGTTCTGTTCTGTGTAGACTTTCGCTTTCCTTTTCATTCAGTGGCTACAGTAGCAAACTAGAGTGACAAAAGTTTATTAATTACTGTCAATATACATTACTACTACTACTACTACAATATTGTCATTTTATACGTAGCTACAGGATAGAAGTAGGTAGATAGGAAAATGTCGAATTAATTAGTTACTTACTGAGAGCTATGAGCTACAACTAGAGTTAATTGATTGATTGATTGACTAATTGTTGAAGGAAAGTATTGTGATATAATATTATTATTTTCTCATTTGGTTCGGTAGTTAGACTGTTAGTGTATTAATAGTCCCCCAGGGGGAATACTATTCATGATGAGGTGGTTGTTGTTCGCGTATTGCCTATATCTCCATGTTATAATAATAATATTGTTATTATTATGGTAAATGTAGAATTGTCATGTTAGCTTCAAGTTCCTCTTTTAACTTTTTGTAATGCGTGAGGTAGACCTACAACTACATTTTAGCTACTATATTGTTATCTTGTATTATATCTAAACAGATTTCGCACTTATCTTGTAAGAAAATTGAAATGAGAAGAGAGGAAGTATTACAAATGCTAGAATAGGAAATCTAAACCATTTTAAATTCCTCCTGCTTGAAGAAGGAGACAAAGATTCATCTGGAGTTTTAAATTTTAGTATTAACGTTAATTGGTCATTTTAATCGCAGCTGCTTCTATACATAATAATTGTTCATCCTCAGAAGAATAGAGCACTTACTAACGTTAAAAGAAAAACGTGTTGGTAGACGACGGAAAGCGCCCCTCTGTTACATGCACAGTAAATTCTTTACTATTAAAAAATTAAAAGTTTCGTCGTCGAATTGACTGAGGGTTGTAGGGGAAATTTTCACTAACGTTATTATATTGTCTGGTTAATAGTTCGGCTGAGATCAGAGATCTGTCAAACAAGACTCAGCCTATGTGGTCGCATCTCGTGCGATCTCTTTTACATTAGATGCCCCCAGAGGGGAAAAACGGTCTGATGGCGTAGTATATTGTAAAGAGAGCATGAGTCAAGAACACTGTAGGAGCACAATTAGACTTTTAGACAGATTATACGTAGAATAGACTTAGCTTTTACCAGGATTTTTATTTTGGCCTAAAGTTATGAGGGGTTGAGTCAAAAAGCATGGAAATTTGGTCAAGTCGTCTGCTCTTGCCATTTAATTGCATATATCACAGACATACACAGAGCACAGGCGGACATGCAACAATAATTGTTTTTCTATATGAATATTATATTCACTAGTAAAAGATAAAGGCAATAATATCGTAGTAGGTAAATGTAAAACACTGCTACTACTATAAACAGTAGTTTGTAGGATTGCAATACTTATAACTGTATCACAGCGAGTACTAATTTAAAAGGTAATTAATTAGATTCACGCGTTGTTGTTTTTGGTTTCTGTGGTGGGGATATTAATGTCTATACCTCTGTTGTATAAAAAAATGAATACTTTGGCAATCTCTTTTATTAGCTACTGCGCGCCACTTTTACATTAATGGTCTCATGAGTTTTTGGCTGAAGTCAATATCGACGACAACGTTGTATTACTAAATAGAAAATGTTGTTTTTGTAAACTAATAGTTCCCCACTATACACACACATATTATATATATACATATATTCTAATATTAAATCTACACAATAGAAATAAACTGCATATAAATTAGACTTGCTGGTGCTTAAAAAACGAGTGGGCAAAGTTTTCAATAATAAAATAATATATGGTGAGTCTCATCCCTATCATTCAGGTCAATCTGTGCCCCTCTACTTATGTTATTAATTATTACCCTTGGAGCATGATGGAAAACATGTGTGTGTAAAATTACAAAATACTTATGGTCAAATTAAATTCTAACAGTCAACATTTTTATTGTATTGTGCTAATTCTATATGCATATTATTATTATTAGAGGATTTGAAATAATATGGTTGCTTTGTTACTGTGAGTAGTTTAGGTAAGGAGAAGAATTCATTAGCTAGCGTGGTAAATGGTGGATGGACGGAAAAGAGACGAGAAGAGAAATATGATGAAGCGAATTTAATTACTCTTCCAGTGCTTTATACATTATGCCATTTTAATTGTCTCGTTCTGAACACAATTCTTCTTGATGCTCTGTTTGTTATTATGTAATAATGTCACTGAAATATTTGTAGCGAAAAAGTCGAACTGATTATAAGATGTACATGTTAATGTGAGAGTTGTATGTTAATTGTAGCTAATAATGATATATGAGCATCGAGTGTTTATTATTATTATGAAAAATTATTCTACTGTGTAATCATGTAATGTAAGCATTTATATGTAGCTATTTGTAGCTGTATACTTGCTTAATAAGATTGCCAACAATGTCACTTAAGTGGTAGTAATAATTATTTGATTACGTGTTGCTAATTATGAGATTGTTGTTAGAAATCTTATGAAGAAATTCTAGCCCCCTAAATACACAGAAGGACAGATTTATTTACAAGAACGAGAGCGTACTTACATTTGTAGATACTTATTATGATTATATTATTGTCAATTGAAATAAACTTATTTATATTAACGATAGGAAGTTATAGCATTGTTTATCCACGCTACTGCTACTAAATATATATAAATATAATTAATATGTATATACCTTTTTAGTTATAGGAGCCCATAGGATTAGAATTATAGTTAGTATGTTAATTAAAATCATAAAGTTCGTGTAATATTATTACTATGTACGCTCTACATTTTATTATGTATTGATAATAAAGTTAGAATATAGCTAATAGAATCTAATTGCTTTTCGGTTGCATATTGTTAGCTGTATATAAATACAGTCTTTTCTTGTCTTGAGTTTGTTTACACTGAAGTCACATAAAATGTTGCACAGAGAGGGACTTGTCAAACATTTACGATTATTTCATCGATGAATTCATTCATCGTCAACAAGTCTCTGTATAATATTATGCGTAATTATTGTTTCAATAATAATAATTTTTCGTATTTCATGCTAATAACCTATCTATAAATAAATACTGATTTTTTGCCGAGTGCCACACCAATAAATAATATGCTATTATCGTACAGCTTAAAACATCATGCATTATTATTTACATGAATATACACACACTTTTAATTTTATTAGCTGCATGTAATACGTTCTAGTATTACAGTGTAGTTTTAAAGTTCATTTGCATGTAAGTATATATAATAATTGATAATAATAATATTTAATAAGTTCATCAGAAATGCATACAATGAGCTAGCGATAATTCAATTAGTTAAATTCTTGTGGTAGTGTAAATAAACCTTCACTATTAGTATAGCTTGTTTATTGCAGTTAGTGCAGCTAATTAACATTTTGGTTATAATTAATTGTGCTACTAACGTTAATGTATGTACACAGAGTGCACCCACTTCTGCTGACTGTGTCCCACTGCTACTGTTCTCACTTTCCATTATTATTGTGGCACCCTGGTACATGATTTTTATTGTATTATGCTGTCTGTGTATTATTATTAAGAGGTTGGAGCTGAGCTGGAAAAATAAATTCAATCTCCGCTATTATTATCATACCTATTCATTCATGGTAGTAGTATTGTATGCACGAGATATTTGTACATATACACTTAACCTTTGTGATCAACAAATAAAAACAAATTGTCCGTAATAAACATGTGCAACAAACGTTGTACATAGCTGAACAAAAAATTGTGAATTGCTTTAAAATTGGCTTTACTAAATTGCAACAATTCATTTGTGTAACATGCATTGCTGTTGTCTGTTGTACTCCATTTAAAAAAATGAAATATAGCCCAAACATTGCAGAAAGATATGCTGTATTCACTATAAATTGAATCTCTGGAATGCATGATTTTTAATCGGCCAATAATATCCAACAAATGCATGTTTTAACTTCAATTACTGAACGTGAAAACCAATACACACATTCGATAAAGTGCAGTCTATCGAAAAAGCCACTTCCCGTGTGTAAACATTTGCATGAACTCTTTGTTTTCGAAATCGTTGTGGAACAAAGCAAATATGCATTACATGTCTGCTTTATAAAATAAATGCTGAAATTGCAAAGAATGCAATGAACTTCAAATAATGAAATTTGCAATTATAATTTTTGAAAATCTTCATGCATCGAGATAGATTTCATGAATGGATAAAGTGGAATGGAATGTATTTCTATTGGGGCATTCTAAAAGTAAGACGTCGGTACATTTGAGCATATATCGCGGGAAGGGTCCGGGAGCGTAAACGGTCGACAGGAAATAAATGAGATCTGAGATCTGATCATGTCTAATCTTGAATAAGAGTTACAAGGCATAGATGATCGAAGTTTGGTCGACCAAATAAACGTTTTTTTCAACTGTTACGTTTTTATATATTTTTTATCAATAAAAGTAAGTGATCACAATGTGTGACTTTGTCAGAGAACATTATTATTAGTCATAAATGGTAAAGGATAAATGTACTTTTAATATTTTTTATTAATAGTTGCAGCATATCACACGTTGGAAATAAAATATTCATTGCTTTATTATTCTTTTTAGGTTTTACTATTCTGTTAATTATAATAGAAGCTCAACTTTCATCTTTCTGTTGCTACTACTGACGTACTCACTCACGGTGACGGTGACAGGAGACGAAATTGTTACACACAGTCAAACAGTTCTCCATTACTCAAAATTTGTCAAAATAATCAGGTAGGTGCTTTTGTATAGTAGTCTGGGTGCTTCCTTCTACATTACATACTAATGACTAACAATAAGTGGCTAGATGATGTTGAACTTTATTATTGGAGTGAATATATGTACCTATTTTAATTTTGTAATAAGTAGATTACATTTACGATTCTTCCCAAGTATTTACTTGATTTAACTCAATTTAATTAAATTAATGAACTGATAATAATAATAATATATGGATAACTTTACTGATGAAATCAGTCACTTATAACGAAGTACGATCTGTTTAAGCGATTGAAAACCCTTGCATAAAACAGATATTTCCGGTTGAATCTATTCAAATAATATTATTTTATTTGCAGGTACTGAGAAACAATTGAAAATGTCCGAGCAAATTTTGCGTGGGAAAGAACCTTTACCAAGTCTTGTTAATCACTTTGCTGGCCACAGAGGAAGCATTTTGAGTATAAAATTCCATCCAAACTTACCAAATATATTCACAGGCGGTTCAGATGGCTTCATAATGAAATGGGATATTTTAACGCCCACTAACTCCAGAACGAGGACGCTAAGGCATTTTATTTTCTACTTTCTAATTTACTATTTTAAATACGAATCTTTATATACCCTCAAGGTTAGATTGACAATAATATTTGTGTCACCGCTCTTTGCAGTTTCTGACGAAATTAAATTTAGATTCTGAATTGAATGATTGTAATTCCGTTACCTACTAACTGTGATGACGATGGTTTAATTTCTCATAGTAGATCAAAAATTTACAATTTTCTTGTGTCTTTTGTAAGATTTGGCGGAGAGGGTGGTCCGGTGCATGATCTCGACCTTTCGAAAAATGGAGATCTCATGGTGACTGCTTCCCAAGACTCCAGTGTCAAAATATGGGTGCCTTCAATAACGGGGGATTGCTTATCATTTAAAGGTCACAACGGACCTGTACGGTCTGTTTGCTTCAATCCAACGAACGATTCGATTATCGCCTCTGCCTCAGATGACAAAACAGTTAAAATATGGTCCGTGGTCACTCAGAAGACAAAGGCAAAAGAAACACGTCTGAAAACGTACGATTTCGAGTCGTCGTTCACTGGACACACGAATTGGGTTCGATCCGTTCGATATTCTTCAGATGGATTTCTACTTTGCACGTCGTCGGACGACAATACAATTCGTTTATTTGACACAAGAACTCCAAAAGTGGTGGAAACTATGCACTGCCCCGTGGGAACTCCAACCCACGCGGATTTTAATCCCTGCGCCTCCACTTATATCGGAGCTTCTTTAACTGACAATGGTTTCCTCATGTTCGACGTCCGAACACTGAAAGTCGTTCAGCTCTACCAAAAGTTGACACCCAATAAATCGTCCAATAACACATTCAGCTTTCATCCTAGTGGAGATTTTGCTGTGTGCGGATTTCAAGATGCAACTATAAAAATTTTGGATCTGGTCGAAGGAAGACCTATTTACACTTTGTATGGGGCAAAGGAGGCTCTTATGGCCACGGACTTTAATAAAGCGGGCACCTTGTTTGCCACTGGAGGGGACGATAAGCAATTGTTAGTGTGGGAGCCCACGCTTTTACCACACGAGACCGCCCAGGAAAACTGCACCTCACATTCCTCTTCATCTTCGCTTCGTAGTGTGACCTCCGATGTGGAATGGGACCCATCCGAACAACAGGATGTATACATCAGCCAATAATCTTTTAATCCATACAATTAATGATTTATAGTGAAAGGACGTCGTCGTCCCTGTCCGATTATAATCATTCCCATCCATTGTTTACATATGTAACATAGTGAATTTTATTCGAGGAAGAGATTT
>JABASC010003656.1:0-13592 GCA_019776185.1 Plutomurus gul
AAATATATTTTTAAATTTTCACTAAATAAAAGCAATAGGAAAAAATATAGAACAATACCAATTTAATCGTCAAGAAAATTCGTTTTTAATGTATTTTTATTTCAGTATGGCTGGTCATGTGAATCCAGGACAAATGAATTTCTATTCTGCGACAAAATTTGCTGTGACAGGTCTGACCGAAGGGTTGAGGAAAGAAATATGTGCAAGTGGAAAAACTGGTATTCGCGTGTCTTCAATAAGTCCTGGTCTGGTTAAAACCAATTTACTCGGAAAATCATTAGGAAATGATGTAGCCGAGAAAGTTTATGCCAATTTGGAGGCTTTACAGCCAGAGGATATAGCGGAAACAATTATTTTTGTTTTGGCAGCCCCCAAACGTATGGAAGTAAGCTCAAAACAGTTTTGGGAAATTAACAAAGAAATTTTTATTGAATTTACTTTTATTAATTGCATTAATAAATGACTGTATTTTAGATATTCGACATAACAATGCGCCCACATGGAGAAATTTCTTTTTTTAAATAAAATACTTAATACACACTTCCGTGAAGTTGTTTGATATGTTACATCAATTTTTGTTCATCTATAAATGATGTGAATTATTTTTATATATATAATTCATAAATTGCATCATTGTATGTTTGAAGACATTATATTTGGTTGTAAATATTTATTTATTTATTAAAAGCTAAAAGGGTCATTACATTGACAGTAAGTACAAAAATAAATAAATAAATTGTCTTTTTGTGTATATGTCAAAATGTCAATTATTCTTAATAATAAAGGTTGCTTCCATTGTATTTTATTATCCAATGATAAGATCAAAAGATTATTACAGCACAACTTCTGTGCGACATTACAAATATACTTGATTCTAGCGGAAAAGTTCAACTCGATCGTATTCATACATTCTGTCATTTACTTTGTATGATTTCTCAGTATCTCACTCCTTTTAAGTGTGTGAATCATCAGTTACAACTTTTTGTTTTATATTGGCAGTCAGCAATGTAAGAATTATTTAGTTATTTTCTTGCAAAAACTGTTTTTGCGAATTATTTCCCTGTCTTTGATAATGTTTCCCCAATTCCTGACTGACAAGAATTCGTCCAGATGATTTATTACAAGCACTTGTGAGTGAAGTTGTGAAGTGACTTGAGTCGTAGTATTAGTTGGTAAATTGCAACTTTGCGAGAGAAAACAAGATTAGGATTGTAGGTCTAAATAATTTGTGAAATTTGAAGTTATCTTCGAAAGATGATTCACTTTTAGTTATGAGGTGTGAGACTGACCGCAAACTCAAAGTGTTGAAAAATAAAAACAAATCACAAATACCTGAAAATTAAACTTGGACATTGGAATAGGAATTCATTTATTATCAACCTATCCGTCGTTTTAGTAAGAATCGAATTTTTCATGATGCAAATTATATTTCACAAGAACAAATAAATATGATTTTGCACTTGAGAAATTGACAATGACAAGTAACTGACAGTGTATTCTGTCATCTGGGTTGGTGTTAAAATCTTAACCCGCAAAAGATAAAGTTGAAAGAAATTTGGGAATAATATATAAAATGCAATAATTTTAAACTGTTTTGTTCAAAGGCTTCCAATTGTTGAGGATAACAATTTCCTATAATTCATTTCATGAATGAAAAATCCTACTAAAAATGCCAGCATTAGTAGCGTTCGGACGCCGGTGGCAAATAGCTAGTGACGATTTTCCCTTAGCTGGCCTGATTGACGTTTTGGTCCGAGTTGGATGGTACTCAGATTATACAATTAATCTTGTTAACAGTTAAACACCATGCAATTGGTTTTGAAATAATGTGTTTGTTCTGTCTGGTTTAGGCTGCTCGCAGCATGTATTATCTATTGGCAACATGAGACAAATTTAGCTTGCGAAGGAGGGCATTATATGAAGACATATCTTTATGGAAGTTTTGCTATTCAATTAGCAATAATTTTTAATGACATAGCATTAGTTCAGAATTCAATGGACGGGTCAATCATGGACGTAGAAGCTAGAAAATATGTAGCACCTTGCCTTTATTTCCGGTATTACAAGATATCACAGAGTTTGTACAAACTGTTTCCATTACCCGCAATGATGTCCTCACTCTAACTTTATTATTTCAGTCTCATACTTGAAATTCCGGAAATCGTATGGAATATTTTGGGAACAGTCTGGGTGTTTGCAAAATCTTTGCATTGTTTAGAAGCACCGGATGCTATTTTAGTAATTAAAGGTTTTATTTTATTCATTCCGTGTTCATTTATTTCTTTGAAACTCAGTTAATGTTAATGATATGCTCAGATGCAATCTTGCGTATTTGCAGTGTTGATAGTAACGAATTGGGTGATGATTTTCGTCATGGTGGTCTTAATTGGCTTAGTATTCGATCCACTGGGCTCAAATCAAACAAATTTTGACGACGAGTACGAAAGGTTTGAAAATGGAATCCTCCACGGTAACAAGCATTCTAGAATGTGGGAGCGGCGATGCAAATTTTTATTGTGCACATGCACGGGAACTGATGACACTAACAGGAATGCCTTTAAGGAAGTTGGAAGTAAATGTGACATTAGAAAAGTTGCAGGAAGTCCTTAGTATAGTGTACTACGTGTGATGAAGCATGTACTAATTTTATTTTGTCTGTAGAAATCGTGGGATTTTTGTTGGAAGATTTGGACCTTGTCCCCTCCGACTGCGCCGCAGGTGCTGGATCGAAATTTAAAAAACGGCCTTAGTCGACTCAATTACTAAGACGGTCATGAACCAATTCTGTAACTACAAATGATGCGGGCTGACCGAACTAACTCATGTTAGTCTCCGACTTCATTCAGTTATTATTCTGTAATTTCGACTAAGATCATGCGTTAAGCCCAAACCGTAAGTCGAAGACTAACATCACTTTATCCAGGACCATGCGTAGTTGTGGGATTGATTTATGACCGTCTTAGGACTTAAGCCGACCTAGGCTGGTCTTAAAAAATTACCGAATCCCATCCTAGGGCTCGTCCTGCTGCACCTGAGAAACCAGGCTGAATCGAGTGCTATGCAGAACAATCCTATTGAAAATGCCATTAGTTGTGAACCAAATTCTGATGGGTTTTTTGGAGAGTCCAGTATTTCGGAACCTGCCGACATCTGGAACACTCCGCAGACAATATGTCACTTTATGAAATATGCATTGGGATCTTACGGATGGCCTTGGTTTTTGGTCGCTCATCCTAAAACTGGACTGTGCCGTTTATGGGAGAACCTTTTGTGCTGTGGGTGTTGTGTGTAATAAAAATATGCAAATAGATTGACAATAATTGTACCAATGAACACAAATGATTAGTTTAACTAAATAAATTGTAAATTTTCAGGTCTCATCCAGTTAATGTTTTGGGAGACAATTGTTGCTTCTGTAACACATCCGCATTAAAGGACACAATAAAGATTAAAGACCAAGATTTGTTATACGCCTCCTTCCACAATAATGTTTTTCAGACTCCATTTTTTGTTGCCGTAGATCATACGGTAAAAGCTATTGTGATAGCAATTAGGGGAACAATGTCTTTAAGAGATGCTCTCACAGACTTAACAGCCGAGGCTAAACCTCTTGATTTTGAAGGTGTTCCTCCGGGTTGCAAAGTATGTTTTTTTTTAAATTCAGTGATGTAAATCAATTTATTCTTTCAGAAACTTTATTAATTGAAGGATTGATTTGTGTTTTAAAGGCTCACTATGGAATGATATTATCAGCGAAGCATGTATACGATAAACTTGAGACGCTTGCTGTATTGGATAAAGCAGTTGCTGCCTGTCCAAATTATACTGTTGTAGTTACAGGTAAATTCCTGTCCGACTTCCGCGGGTGGGCTTAAAACAAAGTTATTTGTTATTTTTAAATACCAACTAATTGTATTCCCCATAATTTTTCAATAGGACATAGTTTGGGAGCTGGAGCCGCAACAGTCTTGGCCATGATGCTGAGATCTCGATATCCCACCCTCCGCTGTTATGCATACTCACCTCCAGGTTTGATTTTTCCAGAATGTAATTGAAATTTTCAAGATTATGTTTATTAAAATTTGATATTGTTTGTTCATTCCATTGCTCATAGGTGGACTTTGCACCGCTGAAGCAGCTGAATTTTGTGAAAGTTTCACAACGTCTGTCGTGATTGGAGATGACATTGTAGCACGGCTGAGTGTTCCTAACGTTCGAAAAGTTTAAGAGTAAATTATTACGTGCCATTAAGGAATGTCGAACTCCTAAAGTACGTGTTCATCTCTCTAAAATATATCCACAAGCAAATTATGTTCAGGAAATCTCATGTTGTCAATTTTTTTCAGTATCGCATTTTAGTCGGAGGGTGTTGCTATTTTCTAATGGGAGGAATACCAAACCTCACCTACAGCCAAGAGTCTCAAGGCGGCAATATAGATAGAGATCAACGAAGTGATACGAATCTTTTGCAGGCCGAAAGTGAACCAGTCAATTACCACACATATGTATGTCACATTTATTTTCCCCAAATTTTTAAAGTAGTAAAAATACATTCACCACAGTCTTGGTACATTATGAATACATTTGTCAACAAAAAACAATTTTATTCTTAGACAGTAAATAACAAAATTAGCTTTAACGTTACACTTAACAAATAATTCGGCGGTAGTTAAAAATTGCACATAGCATTATTATTAAAAATAGTATGTGTATTGAACTCTGTAAGGAAATATCTGTAATCACTGGATGTACGATGTTGTATGTAGGTCTCTTTGTCCGATGTCGTTCATCAGATGCAGCGAGCATCTGTCACTAGCTGTCCGATGTACCCCGCAGGAAAGATCATGCACGTAACTGAAAGACCTATCTTTCAATCAAGGTATAAGTTCACAACTTTCTTTTTTTCTTATATATATAGAGGTGTACAAATGTATATTTGTATAGGGTAATACAATATAATATTAGTTCATTAAATTTTACAATTGCCTTCTTTATGATTTGGTGTTATATTTCAAGTAAACTTTCAGTGCTTTATTACACTGAGGATAGATAGACAAAATACACACTTTAGGTAAATGCAATCCATAAAATACCATATATAACAATTTATTAGCTACTAGCCGTGTGGCACAACCAATTTTTTCTCTAAATATATCAAATGCTTCATTTCAATCTCCAATAGTATATTCTACTGTGCCCTGTGTATCTCATTTTAGATTTAAACTGACTTTTCATGGTAAAACAATTGCAAACGTTATTTTTAACATTTTGATATAACAAAATGTTTTCTCACACATTGATTGCCAGCATCATGAATATATGAAAAACAAATAATTGCCTGACTATTTTGCTCAGACCCGATTTAATTACGAGCGAAAATAATTACGAATATCGATGGGCGGATCGTTCCGAATTTGGGGAAATCATTGTTAGTCCGAAGATGATGATGCATCATTATCCTGATAACGTATATAGAGCTCTGAAGGATGTCGCCAATGCCAGCATCAATGCTCCTTTCTACTCTGTGATATAAAAGTAATCCATGACCTACTACATATTACAATATAATGATAATACATGCAAATTTGAATCCAAAAAGACCACAGAATCTTGCCAGGTGAAACAGAGAAATTATTATGTCTCCCCTCCCAAACCATCCTAACAACTAACAATTATAAACTATTGTACGTACTAATCACACTCCAACAAAGGTTCAACAACCATCTCGTTATTACATGACCAGACAGAATTAGTTTACGTTTCATTTACATATTATGTGAAAAAATCACATCACAAATCCCCGTCGAAACACTTTAAACAAACCAAGAATGATTTATTTACTTTCATAAAATCAGCTTTAAAAGACTGCGCCTCAATTGTTTCATCTTAATAAAGATGTAAGATATATATAGTTGAGACAGAATGTTCGTCAATTTCGGGTTGATTTTATAGTCCCTTTAAGGAAAAGTAACGTATTATTTGTTAAATTCTTCCAGATATTTAAGCTTTATGACCTTTAATCCTTCCAAGTTACAGCTTTTACGCTGCGCGTAAGCATCATGCGTTTAAGCACAACGACTAAAAGAGTTTAGAAGGCTCATACAAAGTATTTCCTATTTACGAATACGAATATCTATAACAAGTCGAATCTAATTGTAAGTAAACGAAAATTGTACTGTGTACGTGTACTAATGTATCCAGAATAGAACATTATGTAGAATGAAACTGTGTACAGTGTACATACATAGAGATATATAAATTTATTCAGTATCTGATTATTGTTAATTCAGCAATTCAATTTGCAATTCTCAAACATTTCCATCCAAGTGGTAGATAGAATAAAACTTGCCTTAAGTGCGTTTAGTATCTGATGCATCAGATTTTTGTACGTGGTATGTGTCGTAATAAAATGTTGCGGTTCTATCTAAAGTCACTGAAGTGAAATGATTCTGCCGTTTCTTTAATTTGGCCACACTGGCTTATGAAACATGCAGTCTGTGTTAACGTTAATTACTTTCCTCCTATTTAATATATACGCGTGTGAAGTGTTTAGTGGCTCAACTTTGAAGGACTCTTGTGATTCAAGATATAAATCATCTGCAGAATATGTAAACTCACCTAAACGAGAACCGAACCTAATTGACTAGAGAGTGGCAGGTGACCGTTGGACGTTGTGGTCCAGGGGGTCTACTTTCTGTGTGATTCCCCCATAATTTACAACGACACGTTGTGATGGTTCCTATTATCATTTTGTCGCCCATTGTTCTTGCGCATGCTTGAATTTGAAGATGGACCTATCTTTTTTTTTAACTATTCAGACTTTGTGACTTTTACTGTGTACAAAAATTGACATTTGATTTCACATCTTGCTGACGATCCATGGTAGCTTCCCGTTTTTCTTAAAGTTCCAATAGTCATAATATACTTTTACGATAACCACGACTATGGCAATAGCAAGGGTTATGCTCAGAAGATCAAATATTTCTATCAGTCTCGTACCCTCATCCACCTTACACCAGTCTTCTCGCTTCATATACCGTATCTGAAAACAAATTCATAATTCACATTAATAAAGCAACGGTTTATACATAAATTTAGGGAAAATAAGCGAAAATCGTAACATTCCCATTATTTTATTTCGATGGAGTGGTGTCTTTTTAGTTTTTTACTAAGGGATCATGTGTTGTTCTATGCAATTCGAAAATCGTAACATTCCCATTATTTTATTTCGATGGAGTGGTGTCTTTTTAGTTTTTTACTAAGGGATCATGTGTTGTTCTATGCATCGCATTCTTCAATTTTAAAGCTACTATAAAGCCATTTCACAAAAATACTTGCTGACCTAGCTTCTTTCTCGTGCATTAAATATTAGCCTTGACTAGATTACTAATTTGAAAATCTCAGCCAGTTTCTTATTTTAGCCCTCAGTATATTGTCAGTGTAAAGTGTTAGAAAAATGACGTAAATGAGCTTAAGCGCTTAGGTAATGTCATTTACCCAGTGCAATTTGACTGTACAGCATGAAACGGTCTTATACATGAAGGCAGCCAAAAGACGTGGAACAACAAGTACCTTAAAATTTAGTGTACGAACACGTTGCTTTGTGTCTGCAAAAGTAGAGTCGGCATTCTATGTAAGATATTCAGTATTTTTCCTCTCTGTCCATGCGTCAACTAATTAGTCTAGCAATTAGCACAAAAATTCAATAAAGTTTTAGTTAGATAGCTCTGGATGTCGGAGGAATACTTAGGAGGAAACCATGACCATGATTAACTTATTTAAATGTTCACATATAATGGTTCATGTGTATCACTAATTAATATTGATATTTCACGGCACACCATGTACTAAAATGAACTGACAATAGCGTCATGTGGTGCTATTTTTACATGCATGCAATAGAAGCCCCTCTGGCCACCTGACTGAACGCTCGTAAGATTTACTGAATTGCCTAGCCGCATGCATATGGAGATTGGTTGAAATTAAAATTCTAGCTCAGAGGGCTGGCTTTAAAACACATACACACACTTCACATAATAACCAACGATATTATTGCGCAGTGTTTCATTTACTTTTTTAAAGATAAAATGATGAATTATTCATTGCGAAAAAAGTATTTTAACGAACCTGCTCTTTTGTGTTGGCACAGCGAACTTCATCGATATGCTTAATATTGGTGGCGTACCGAAGGAGCCAAACCTTAAGTTACACAAAAATACAAGCTAAATATAGCACACACACAGATTTGCAGGTTACGTAGTTACATATTGCTGAATTTTAATTACCTTGAATGTTGAAACGGTGGAACATTCGCAGTGGAACTTATTCAAGCTTAAATCAATGTACAATATTCGCTTGTTCTGCCGCAGAACGTTCTCAAGAACATAGACTGGAACCTGCTCAAAAATAAATACTTTAATTAGTAACATTACGCATCAAAGCCACGATGCAGTTTACCCTTAGAAATCTAGCTAAGGGGGGATTCACTAGACCATTAAATTGATAGATAACTTCTCTAGAGAGACTCGTTGTGCATGCGTAATACTATTTTAAACACTTCATAGTCAATACCTCGGTAAGATTATTCTGTCGCATGCTGAACACTTGGAAATTGTAGAACCACTCGGATCCCTCGAGAATGTTTATAGACGAGAGTTTGTTGTCGTCCATGTACAGGTTCATTACGTGCAAATCGGCATAACGTCTGTCTTCCACAAACTTTTTCATCGAGGTTATCTGCAATTAGACAAAAAGGATGCAGTTTTAGGGCCTGAACACGAACAATTATGTATATAGTAGTAACTTTCTAAACGGAAGGATTTTGTCATATCGAATTTATTACATATAGTGCTAAATATAACAGCTTAATAAGTTTCACAGAGGCATGTATATAACATTATATTTATGGTGTCCCTATAGCACGGCTGACGTGTGCACTTATTAGGTATGAAGCCCCAATGATTATATACTATTAATTTTACGAAGAAATATTTCAATTTCAATTCTTAAACATTTTTTTACTTTTAACGTTTAGTTTGACTCCTCTTTATTGTGTAATTTCTCCTTTCATCTTTTCTTTAATCATACATCGCCTACTATCACTTCATTCATTTTGAAGTATAAATTATTATAAGTACTCCTGCAGTATCTAATTATTACTGTCGTACAATCAATCTGGAAGTCTGACTCCATCCATGAAACCATATTGCTTGGTTTCATGTAAGGTTAATTTATATTAATTATACATTAAAAATCATTCAAAAATATAAGCACATATGATACTGAAATCAGAGCATTCGGTCTTTTCTATCGTTGCTCTAATAAATTATGCTTTTCTTCTAGTAATAAGCCCAAATAGGTACTAAATTGCTTTTCCCTTACTCATCTTTCCAGAGCTGTGTAATACTAGAATTCATATCTTACTCCATACTTCAAAGGATCTTTTTCTAAAACATCAAAAATTACATTAATTTCTATATAGAACTGAAGAGTAAGAGTAATGCTGTTTTAAGATTTCTTTGATCATAATGTTCATCAAACGATGACGAATCACAACTTATACTTTGCTAGGTTTATTCTATATTCCGATAGGGAACTGCTGAAATGGACTCTAGTTAGTAACAACAGAGAAAGTAGGCGGAAAGGGTATTCGTGAACTGTACACTTTATCGAGAAAAAGTTTATTTTCCAATTATCGAAAGCTTGCCCTCCCTACTCAGCAGGTGGTTGAGACTAGTATTTCATTCTCTACTGCGTAAAAATAGAAACTTTATTAATTAGGTCATGTGCTAATTAAATGTTCCATTGAGTTTCACCAGTTGTCATTATAATTATTATTATCATAGGAACATGGCCCAGAGAAAACTCCTCAAACACAGCAGGATGGATGAGACTAGACGAATTATTCTAAATGTGAATGTGTGTAAATAGTGACATTACTTATTCACCCTAATTCACTTTTGCAAATCCGTACCATGTATCTAAAAGAATGTTTGCAGTAAACTTTATATTTAATCCTTTAAGAAAAATTTAATTCATTCTGTTTTGCATTCATTTTTCTTTTTATAAAAGAGGAAGTGTAAGTAATTTTCTCTATAACTTTCCATAAATTGAGATAGCTTGCTAAAGAAATTTTATCCATGCATAAAATTGACACTCACAGTTTTTTTGCATAACAAAAGGAGAAAATACATTGAAAAAGTTCGAATATGTATAAATGAACTTTTTAGGTCCTAGCTCTGTATAGTATTTGCAATAGTGCACTTCCTATTTCAAAGTTTTAAAGTTGAAATGGTTGTTGACATTCTGCATATAAACATATATATAGTAGAGTCCTCCTTGTTTTCCTAAATGAACTTTTTAGGTCCTAGCTCTGTATAGTATTTGCAATAGTGCACTTCCTATTTCAAAGTTTTAAAGTTGAAATGGTTGTTGACATTCTGCATATAAACATATAGTAGAGTCCTCCTTGTTTTCCTATAGTACAGTTTGAAGTATTTACGTGTTAACAAAAGGGAGAAAACAAAAGGGATCACTTTGGTTGGCAGAGGCAGGCTAAAAGTATTTTCGCTCCATGACGGAGATAACATTTAAGCCAAGTGCTACTTGAACAAAGTTAACTTTCTTCAACGGGAAAGAACATTGATGCGCGACTTCCTGAAAGGGAAACCGATGCCAAGAATGGGATATACTAGAGAAAGTTTCTCGCATACAGTCGAACGAGTATATTGCATGTGAATGGCCCAAAGTCTCAACCACAAATCTTCAGGAAGTCAAAGCCATGACCACACACGAGAACCTACCCCACAAATGAAAAAAATCCCTCGCGCAATTACTACATACAAAAAGAAGTAAAGAAAGGAAGAAATTCGAATCAACTGCATATACATACTCCTTGCTATCTATCTACAACTATATAGTGAAAGTGCATGTCACAATGATGACGCTGATGACACCGGAGACGGTTGGCCACAGGAGATCATTTAAAGGGTGGGGTGGTGGGGAGGAGTATGGAAACTCTAAGCAATACTAAGCCTCACGTAGGTATTAATCTGTGTACATAAAGTGCACAGGGATGTTTCACAATAGTTTTCCCCCAGTCCATTTCAGATATTGACATCATTGCGATGACCTTCACTTGAAATAGCATCTATGTATTCCCAGCACAACGATTCAGCTCTATTAACCAGCAGACCACACGTGTGTCCACCTGATACAATACTGATTTGGCTCATTATTTTCCCTGTTCATTAATTTACTGATGGGAGAGTCGTCTTCGAAATATAAATAGAATTATATTTAGAGTGGGTTAATGTTCTGTGAAATTACTCTGTTGATGCGGTTAAAAGAATTGCAGGGGGGAATCATTGTGAACGACCATTAACTCGGAGATTGGCACAATCACACCGTTATCTTTCCCTATAAGAATTTCGGCTGCCGCCACCGCTTACCTTGTTGTATGTAAGATCTAGAGTGTCTGTCGGATGTGGAAGCTTGTCTGGGTCAGGGAAATCGATGAAACCGCGGTTAGAACAGTTTACGGCCGTCTTCGAATGTATTATGTGGTTTTGCTCCCAAATGTACGCAATATCACATGTACAGTTCACACGACACTCCTGCTTCACTTTCTGCAATAAAAACAAAACAAAAATATTATTTACCCTTTTCATTTCTCTCTAGTATAAGGCTAATAATATTTCAGTGTAGTCTATACAAGTATACACAGGACAATATTCAGCTTATTATGTTGAAGCAACAGATTTTTCTTATACACTGCATTGCCTCTGTGCAAAAGAATTCTAAAGTTTCAAGTTTTCCAAGAAGTGTACTCCTTCAATGTTGTCAATGGGAAATGTGAACTGTAAACAGGATGAATGAAACCCACTAAAAGTGTGCGCAGCCAAGTCAATGTCTTACAAAGGATTTCAATTATATTTTTCATCCGGGACCAAAAAAGAAAGGCCCTGAACACCATCGGAAATCCGATTCCAAGTGTCTTTAAAAGTAATAAAAAATTATTCGTTCACCGGAAAGTCAACAGGAGGAAGAATTCCTTTGTCTTCCCTACTCATCTCACTCACCAACAAGCAACAACACAATACTTGTAGGAACTATCTTTGGTTTAAGTTCCATCTACAAACACAATCACAGAAACATTCATTCTCACATTACAAGCCTCTGAAGCCTCGTTCTGACGCAACACAAATTCTTTAGTAGTATGGAACTACTTCACTTTTCACCCACACACATAAAACCGATGAACTCAATAACTATTCATTGTCAAATGCCTACAGCCTAGAATACCAGTACAATGCCTCTATTATGTCTAAGCACTTCTACAACAGTATTTACGAGAAACCCGCATAAGTATTATAATGTAGTTATGTCAATAAGACTGCTTTTACAGAATTTCAGTGAAGTTCTAGTTTTAGGCTATAAATTTCAAGAATACTCAAGAATGCTTGTTAAAGTTAGGTAGTACTTATGCCATTCAAACTTTGTGTTTGTGGTGGTGGTGCATGGGTGTGTCTATGTAAACATTGAAATGCACAAAATATATATTAAAATATACATTAATTGTAGCTTTGGGAGCACCTTCTAAAGAACTCCACATTTTAGAACCTTTTGGTAATTAGACCTCCTCCTCAAATTACTGAGAGCATGAATTTGAAGGTAACATGCGAAACCGATCTCTTTTCTGTGCTTTGAAATATAAAATACCTAGCCTAAAGCTAATTGAAATTCCATCGCTCGGTCCCATTCTCTGCTCATTACTTGCACTATTTGCAAAGTACGATCGTACTATTCGCGAATAGTAGTACACTCGTATAATTGTATTTCTGTGTCTACATAAATACACATGACGCGCAGACCACTGTACACTTAACCGACTTAGGGTTTATATATTTTAATGAAGATACTAACAATTAGGCAGATGAAGCACACGTACACACACAAGAAAATACACAGAAAGTCTCCCATATGAAAGAACAGCGCTCACTACCATTTCGCATTTTACCTACAAAAATACCCACCAGCACATTTTCAGTATTCCCACACACAATATTTTGATGTACAGGGTGATCAGATCACAACATTCGAACGTTCAATAGTCAACAATGTAGTGCATATACATAGCGGCTACCACTTTGACTGCAAAGATTGAATAGTAACTACCAATAGTTACAACCACAATAAAATTGTATACAAGGTAGCGAACTAATAGCTTTATCGGTATAAACTGAACACCCTGTACTGACATTAGTGACGACATCTTCGCATCACTTCCCCATAAAATACCAGATGTGCTTCTCTTCCAGGTATTCTGATGACTCGCAAAATGTTTAAAGAAAATTAACAAGACAATCTGCACTTGACATATGAAAAGTATTGTCTGCATCTGCTGCGTACACCATAAAATGAATGAAATCTGATATTGATTACATCAACAGAATCAACACCTACTTATTTAATCCAAGGTTCACGTTGTACATACAAAGTAAAAGCCTCTTTCAAATATAAGTCAAAGGCAGGAGTGCTTGCACTTCTGCAAGATTGAAGAAGAAATCATTTCCTTACGCAAGATTGAAGAA
>JABASC010003657.1:0-13586 GCA_019776185.1 Plutomurus gul
GGTTCATTTTGGTCACAAAATCCTATGATTTTAGAGATGAATATGAAAAAGTGATTCACTCGAATGATGCCTTTGCACCAGTAGGGTACTTGAAACTGAATAAAATGCATCTAGTCAAAAAGACTGTAAGTTCCTCTTGTGCCAAAATTGAAAGTCTCCCATTATCTTAGCTGAGTCAAACCTCTTTATTTAAAATCGTTAATAATTAATGTTTAATCGAATGGTTTTTCGATCGACACTCCTTTTATCACGTTTTGTTCCTGTACACATCTACATTTTTTAAATAATTTTACAGGCAAAGGTGACAGGAACATCTGAGGCAGAAATACAACTATCCTTGCAATCTTCACAGAAGAATCAGTTGAATGGCTTTCCTGTTAAGTCTCCCCTTGACTACTTGGTAGATCTTGTTGAGTGTAACAAAGCTGAGTGTAACGATCATTGTGATGGTCATGTCGACTTTTGCGAAAAAAGTAGTTCAAAGAGCTGCGAATCAGTTGAAAAAGTTACAGCTGAAGAATGTACTGTAATTTCTTCTAACATTTGTAGTAATATTCAAACAGAATGCGAAACAGAAGCCTCAGTACCGATTTCTAATGAAGAAAAGCCGTGCTTATCTGTTGCTGATACAGAGGACCTGTCCACAGTGAAAATGGAGACGACTCCCCCGTGCCAAATCCTAAATGTACGAGAAACTCTTTCATTCCCTGTTACTCTTCGTGTGACAACCAATGCTGGTGGATGGCTGTGGGCAATGGGCATACAAGGAAAGGTTGATGTTCGTCCTGGTAATAACGGAAGTATCGCTGGGTCGAACAATCCGATGAGAAATGCTCTTGCATATCTCCAAAGTAATTTCTAAACTTTAATAATTTTCCCATAATGATTATGTAAAAGTCCAAATGGTAGATTACTAACTACACCTTTCTGACTTGTTATTGCAGACATTTTAGAAGATCGCGGCCTTCACCTAAGTGATTTGATTGGAATTGTCATGTATGTAAGCAATATGGAGGACTATGCACATTATAATGGCGAATACAACAAGTTTTTCGCTTCGAGACCTCCAGTCCGAATCTGTGTAGAGGCACCTTTACCCCTGGATACACCTATAGTTCTGGAAGGATTAGCATATCTTCCACCCCAAGTAGGTGAAGGCAATACGCGACAGTGCATGCATGTTCAGGGAATTTCGCATTGGGCACCCGCCAACATTGGTCCTTACAGTCAAGCCATTTGGGTTAGGAAAAAAAGAAATAAGCGGTATTTCTGCCATTGGTAATTGAAAATATAAATTGCTTTACTTTAATACCAGGTTGGTGACATTATATACGTTGCGGGGCAAATCGGCCTAATTCCTGGAAGTATGATATTAGTGGAAGGTGGTGTAAAGATGGAATGTAAGCTGGCATTAAGACACATCAATCGTGTCATAAAAGCTACTGACCCAAAGGTTGAACTTCGTGATGTCGTCCAAGTAAGTATTTAGTTTCTCGAGGATTTTGTATCGTCCAGACAGGAATTTGTCTGGAGTTTGCGAGTGATTGGTGTACCATTGTACCATGTACATTACCATGTATTTGTGCTATTCAAGGGAATTTGTTACGTAACCGACGCAAGATTTATTGAAGAATGCAGACACGAATGGGAAAAACGTACGAACAATGCTATAGTAGAATATCTCGTTGTTCCTCGACTTCCTCGCGATGCTCACGTTGAATGGCAAATTTGGGCGCACAAACATAACACAGCATTTGAATGTAAGTTAAATCGTGATAAATATACAATATCACAAATAATCCAATTCATTTTCTTTTGGTAGACCAGACGGTGGTGGTATTCTGGTATTACTATTATGTCCGTTCCCATCAACTCTAGATCCTCCCCCACTGTTTCAGAGTAGAATTTAACAAGTAGTAAACGGCGTGTTTTTTTCCCTGGTTAACCAGCTAATATTTGCGCGTAAACGTTTATGTTAAAAAATCAGTCAAGGGTCTATTATATTTTTATGAAGAATTCTAACTAACTCCCTTTACTTCAGAACAGACCGCCGAAAGGCCGGGCTACGTTTGATATCTCATGTTAACTATAGAGTGGTTTAAAATCGACCACTGCTAACCCGCATGGTATGTTTGATACTTATATTCCCAAACAAATTTTTAATTTACAGATGAAGAAACGGGTTGTTATGTTGGTTCCGGTGTCAAGATACGCATCATAAGAAGATGGAGCTATGAAAACCGCGTGGCTGCCATAGTGTGCCGAGCTTCAATCTGTATGAATATTAAGAATTTAATGTATTCGTTTATGAATTTTATGGCTTTTAACGTTTTTGATGCACATAAACTTTTTACAATTACAGCAAGTGACAAGGTGGATACGGCAAAGTGTGAAAAGGAAGAACTTAGTGAAATGACTGAATACGCATTAAATAAACTTCTGAGAGAAGCTGATAAGTCTGTTGAATCGACGGATAAATCATGTTCCATTCGAGTCTTCTACAGAATTGGTGCCGTAAATCCGAGTGACATAATCGAAGTACTTGAAAGTCAATCTTCAAAATATTCAGTGGCGTTTTCTGTTCTCCCTGTATGTTCCTTGGTTCAAGAGAATACATTACTTAGTTTTTGCGGGGTTAGGCATCACTAACATCAACAACTATTCCGTAATTCTGGCATGAACTATTAGGTTAAGATAGTAATGGCTTCATACAACTAAATAATTTTCAAATTAATGTACCATGCATACTCTAATTAACAAGCAAAAGTGTGGAGTAAACCATTTCACCTAATCACTACGTACATAAGTACTCTGACTCAACATTCAATAGATTCATTAATTGTGCAAAAATCATCATATTTTTAAAATTTGTTTAACGGTTAATTATGAATGCCTATGTTAGTTAAACAGGGTTTGAGAGAAGTGCAGGGGGAATGGGTGACCCACCAAGGCTAACGTGAGGTATAAACCACGCATAGTAATCGTATCAAATGGTATGCGCTGTCGATTTGGACCATTGACATCGGGGAAGTAAAATTATTATACTGTATCGTCTACTTTTTATCTGTTGCAAATTATTGATAGGAGGTGTTGAAATTATTGCCAATTATCTGTTAGTTTGTCCACAAATTCAAGTCAGTTGCACGGTTGAGAGATAGGTTATTTTACAATTTGCATGCTAAATATGAATACATTTAGTTTAATTTTAAAAAGGCTTTGCCAAACAGGACAAGAGGCAGTAACCGAAATTTGGTGTGTGTCTTTCACCTATTTATGTAACGAAACGATACTGCTTAGACAATTGAACAGATTTCCGTTTGGCATTTGTTTCCTTCTACCAAGTTCTAATAATATTGAGACCATTTTTGCAGAAAAGATGTTGTCACAAAGAATACTGGCTGTTCTATGACACTAGTTTCATTTGTAGCCAACATTGGAATTGTGAAAAGGGATATTTAGTTTCTAAATGGCAATTTTTTTGATTTTCACCAGCGTAGTAACTAAGCTTACAATGTATTCTATTTCTTTGAACCAATTTGAGCAACAAGTAGATCTTTGTTCGAGGTGGAATAGTTTTTGTTTATAATAGTTTACTCCAAAAAACCTCATTGTCCTATATTAATTATCTTATGCTTTAAAAGCGAACGCTGAAATGTCTTGCGGTTTATTAGTTTCTGTGACAAACACAACACAACCCTGCTTTCTTCATCAAAGTTACTTATAGACCAAAAATGTTCACTGGACCCCCTTGGAAATAAGTGGTTTAGCGAACATCATGGTTAATTTTGTGGTTATAGCCAGTGTAAAATTTGTTCCTGAAACCGTGTTAAAAATGAAAATTTGGATTTTATGAATTATGATATTAAATTGAGATGATATTGAATATATAATATTAAAGCTTTTATGTAGCAAGTAACATTAACGGCAATAAATACCTCCACGTTAAATGCATTTTTTGCACAATAGTAATTAATATAATAATATCTAATAATACATTTTGTCAATTGTCCGCTCATTATTTAACAAAAGAAATATTCACGAAATGCCCAGCACTTGCATTTTTTGCTATTTTTAAATCATACCAATCTGTCATGTAACTGCTGTGTATCATATTATACCTTTTGCAATAATGAAAATTAAAATAACAGTTCTTAAAAATGCATTTTGTAGTGTAACAATATCAATCACATTAAAAATTAATATTACTTAATGGATGGATTTGTGGAAGTGTAAAAATGTTGCAGAGTCAATTTTGTTGTGATAGAATCAAGCAACGTTCTCATCATCGTGCAATTAAATCAGATTTTAGGGCAATCTATGTTTAACTACTTAGGTATAATGCTTAAGCGAACAATATTTAATGTTATTAAATCAATTGTACTGGAAACCCGCATATATGTTTGGAATTGTCGCAACAATTTCAAAGATCACTTTTAGTAATATGTATAAATATTTATATTTGTTACACCTCATTACACATTTATTTGCGTGTTGCACATAGTAATTAATTACAATTTAGTAGCATGTACTTACAATTACTAATCAATTTCTAACCTGGTTAACACATTTTTCAATTCGATTCTCAGAGAAAGTGTTGTGGCCTATGAAGCCTGGTGCCGCTTCCACTGCGCTAAAGGTACAAATTCATTTTAAGGAAAGAATGAATGAAGTCTTACTCTTAATTACCTAATTTTATTGCAATAACAATTTACAACACTCGTCCACATCTTTGAAATGTTGAATTGATAGTCAGATTGGTCAATGATATTCACATCTAGGTATTAGACAGAGATATATCTAGATTGAATTAATTAATTAATAAACCCAATGCTTTTAACTGCCAGTTCTACTTCACTGGAGGTGTTCTTCAATATTTGAAAAAAGCACTCATGCAAGAGGCATACTGCAAATTTGATCGTTTGCCCATCACAGTTCACCAAAATATGCTGGAATTGCGAAATTCTTTCAAAGTATGACCTGAGTCAGCCCCTACTTTGAAATAATTTGCCCATCCCAAGGTCGCCTGTCCCATAACTGTCATATATATCTCTATCGATTGTCATCATGTTCTCAGACATGTTAGTGCAACAGTTGCACTACCGCAGTTGCACTGCAATATATAGTGTATTGCAAAGTGTGTGCAAAGCATTCTAATTAAATAAATAAGGCTCAGTGCCGTGTGTGGTCTTAATATATCATCGAATTTCTTATAAGCTACCTTGTCTTGAATAGCAAGGAAATTAAAAAGGTTGAATATTTTAAATGTATTATCGTTTAACCTATGTATAACTCCAAGTGTAATTTTAAGTTCGCAATAAAACGCTCTCAGGGTGAATCATATACATACACTTGTAGGCAATCTTTTGTAAATATTTCGAGCCCTCTCATAAGTTCCTCCGTGAACTTGCACGGAAGTTATGGACGGCTTTTCAAAAAATCGCATTTTCCTGTGTTAATTAATGTACATGAAAAATCGACTTTGCACAGAATTCGCTTTCTCTACGTGGACATTCCTTTTCATGGATACCATTTCTGCGTCGAGTGGTGGTAGGTATGGGCATCCATATAGCTTATGCTTGTATGTGTTTGTGGTGTGCACTGTGCACATACAATTTCATAATTAAATTGATGTCCTTTACTTTATTAATTAATTTATTGTAACATGAAATCTTTAACCTAGGGGAAAGTATGGCACTCTCAAATCCTTGGTGACTTGGATCCTCTTACAATTTGTCCAGCAGGAAGGTGCAACTCGGTAAATTATATTTCATCAAGCCGGGCGACATTTTACACGCTGAATTGAATAACTATATACTATGCTAGCTGTAGGTATTACATACCAGAATTCCACCTTATATGAATTGATTTAAAATCACCAAACTACATGCTATAAAAATATTGTTCAGTAGAAAATGGTAATTTGAATAATTTTAAAAAATAAAACTCTCACATCCGTAAATTTCGTGCTCAAATGCCAAATTCAACACCAAAATCAGCTCCAAATATGCAAAGAATATGCTCTAAAAGTTAAATAATATCGTTTACATTTACCGATGTCCTTTGTACTTTGTGCTAGTAAGTGTTTCATATTAAAGGCATAAATATGACTTTAGAATGTACCGTGAATTATACGAAGATTTGAAAAAAGTATAATTTATTCTAGGCATAATTAATTCGTTTTACTTCAGATCAGAGTAATATTTCAGAATATAATTTCCATGTTGTCTGTCACTCAAAATTCACAAATAAAATTCACTGTTTCTTCACTTATTATTTCATATTATTTTGTTTTCTGTCATTAGTCCAATGTCCAATAATAAGTCCAGGATTCCCTATGAATTTGTAAATGTACTCTAAATATATCAAAATCTTAAGCTCTACCATTGAGGGATCAGGTATCATGTGTATGAATTTGAAAAGTTGTTGACATTTTTACATAATTACACCAAAAAAGAATTTGTACTTGTGCAGAGTTATGCAGTGTGGTTACGCTGCACGACACACGTCATCATAAACCTCCTTTGTTTACCTAAATAGGAAGTGATGAGTGACATATATGTATGTATTTGTGCCATAAACACCTATCTATTTGTGCGCAGAATTGTAGCCATAATAAATGCATACATCGGTTTCACGAAAATGTCTCTATTATGCATAATGTCGATCATACTTATCGTAATCACAATAAACGTGTTTATATGGATCTTAGGGTACCCCACAATTCACACTGCAGAAATTCCACAACCGCACATCTGTCTCACATGTAACTTTATTACATGAAAAAATAAATTTACATTGCACGAACTTTTTTATGGGAATTTTATTCAAATGCACCGTATTTTACTAAATAGACACACTGATCATTAGTTAGCTTCCTTGACTCTGTCAAACATACGGTTTTCCTCTATTGAATGTTTATCTACTTAATTATGGCACGCACAGCGCAAGTGGGAACTCACTTAATTGACTTCACTCTCGCCTTAAAGCGTCAGTCTAGACAAAAAACATTATTGCCCTCGGTTGATATTATTGATATAATAAGAGCTGGGACGTGAGACAAAGATAATAGTCTAACTACCACCTTATTTGAACAAATGACTAAATAATTTAAAAAGGAAATGAATGTTTTTCAATGATTAGGTACGTTTTCGTTGTAAATTGGTGTTTTGTGTGCGACTCTGCCGTGGTATGGCTCTCACACAAAATTGGTTTGTCACATCTTTCTGTGGTGCAATCTGTGGAAAGGTTAAGTCACGTTGCATTCCAATTACACAAGCCTAATCTGCTCTCTTAAGCAGGAACGCACGTAAATACAAACAAACGCATATATATGTATGCATATGTATGTACTTACTGCTTTTCTGCAGAGTAATATTGGTAGTCTGATGATTTTACGTACCAACAGGCAGCATCCTCTCGCAACTATTATTATGACAATGTGAAAGTCTCAAGTGAAACAATCAAGTTGTTGCACCATAGTAGCACTTACATACATAAAAATACAACGAAATTATAAGTTTAGTGTTGATTGCGGTTTTGCTGTATCATATACACATGTAAATAAGTTGGTCATTTAGGAAATGGTGAATGAATATTTGGTAGTCTGCCATTATTCCAAACTGTCACTAGCTTTTATCCAATAAAAACAAGAATCGGACTAAATCATTACACATAAACAATGCTATTGGAATCCAAAAGTTCTTTTGAGGTAGACTTTAAATATTTGTTTACAGATTTGTATTTGTTATTTCTTTAGTATCGTGACTACATAACTACTACTTACATATGCAGACGACATAATTAACAATTTAGCTTTTACCTTGTGCGCACACCGCGCACTAACACGTTCTAAACTGTTTCAATATTGGACAATAGTAGGCCCATTCAGTACTTTATATTTTTACTCTTGAAGAATTTTATTACATAAAACATCCTTGCTCTGGTTAATGGGCTATACTATACGCATCTAGATAATTCTTCTATTATATTACACTGAAATGACCAGAAGCTATAGAAGCAACATTTGTGGAGATGTAGATCGTAGCTGAAACTACAACTTCGCCACAAACTCAATTTAATGGGCTTACCTTGTATTGTGGTCACCTATTATTATGCTACTGAATGATTGGACCTGAGATTGAATTAAGAAAAGTTATATAAGAGTCCAACCGTTTCTTTTAAGGCACATTTACACAAACCGATTGGAGGGAAACTTTACTGCAACGATTGCCCGAATCCTCTTTTCTTGCAATTTGGCTGTGCACCGTTTCTAGAAATTTACAATTTTAACTCGTTAAAATCTGTGGACAGAAATGACGGATAATAAATCGACAGAGCTTCATCTGGATTTGTGCCCTGAACGAACTGCACATCTCCTGGAAGCTTTATCTATTATAAAAGAAAACTTCTACCTTGTAGATGAGGTGCTGTCAGTTGGACTGAAGAATATTTGCAGTCGAGTAGCAAATGTAAGTATAGAAAACCTTGCAGTGTAAGCATCATTGCATTATATGCAGTAATTTTGATTAGACTCAGAATCCAGTTAAAAATTTTGGTTTTATCAAAATTTATAGTCTTATAATCATCATTTTTTATCTGACAATGGGAATTCTCGGAAATTTGTAACGTTTTGCTTTTGTTGCTTACTTTGCTGTTTAGACACAGTAAATGTATCTTATAAAATTCAGTTATTTTATTTACGTAGGAAAATGGTGGTAGTACAGAATCCCAAGTACTTGATGGTGATCAACTGCAGGAAGACGATGAATTAACAGGACTTGAAGGGAAGGATACAGAAGAAAAAGAAAAGCACAGACAATGTTGTTGCATGTGTAGTTTAAGAGTGAGTTCACCAACGAAACTTGCATTAAAATCTAAATCGCCTGCAAGTGCAGCAGGAAAGTCCAATCTGCCTTTAGATCAAAAAAACGCTACCAAAAAGGTATTTATGGGATTTTTACGTGTGGCACGTTTCAGTTTCAAAAAGTTGTTCTTTTTTAAATACTTCCAGCAGCAGCCAGGAAAACCGAGACTCAATCGCACTGCAAGTCTCAGGAGAGAAAGTGCTGTGGAACGGAGAGCAAGCCAAACCGAGAAGCCTCAACCACCACCCCTTCAATCACGCTAATTGCGAACTCTTGTAGAACGACGTAGCTGCGCTGATAGGAAATATTCCGCCCTCATCGGCACAAGTTTTACTCGAAATTAATTTTATAGTAGACTGTAAATGCTGGGGGATTAGATACGACGTTTTTGTAGCTCGGACGCCTTATTTATCGGTGAACATTAAAACAAACAGGTTCGCTCATTCTCTCTTCGTTTTCTTCATCTAAACCTTTCGTATATAGTATTAGATACAACTTTGCATTTGTGTGCTTGAATACAACTCTATATTATAAACCGTCTGTAGTTAATTATGCAATTCCAAATAGAGAATTACTGAAACAATACATACATAGTAAGGAACAATAGAACGTATAAATTGCTGGTTGAATAAGGTTGAGTGGGTTAAAATTGTGCATCCGTGGGAATGTGAGAATTGCACCTTCTCTGTAATAAATGAAAACATATCTGTTCACAATATATTTGCTAATAAAGTTTTCTCTCGTAATACCTATTCAGAAAGTGCTTCTTCAATCTTCACTCATGCATTATTTAAATTTTGATTGTACAAAAGTACTACATATTTATTATTTATATTCATTTTTTAGTTGTCAATTGAAATAGTTCTTGCAGTGTGTTCTTGTAGAAGTTTTCAAGCACTTGGCAGGCTTAGGTTACGTATTTTTATTGATTACATTTGAACCTACAACACAACTAGTCGTAAATGCAGAGAGCGTCACATATACATACCCGACAAAGTGGGCACTTGCACCGATTAGCATTTTAGTGCTTGAAAATCTGCTCTCGAGTTCCGTCACACCTCTAATTCTAAACACACTTAAAGGACGGAAAACAAATGGGCAGCATAGGACGAACATTAAATCACGGCAATGAAAGACCACCTATGCACACATTTTCATTTACATGAACCCACTCAACTCATTGTCAATTTCCAAGCCCGATTCCAATTCATACCAACTTTACACTCTATGGTCGTCGCCTCCTCACGCACTCTGCAACAACGACTCGACGACCACAATCGCAAACCATCAAATCAAGACAACACCACACTCTACGTGCATATAAAAATATGTTGAGTAGCATAGAAAAATTATAAAGCTGAGACAGAGAAATAACATGTGTGTAGTACACGCTTTTGCAAAGAGAAATTCTAGTCCATAAAATACACCTAGCCCCTGCATACATTATTCTGACTTTGTGTACAACAACCAACAATTTGCCATTAGTTTATTTATTTGTTTACACTCTTAATTGTCTTTCTCTCTCTCTTTGTCCTTTGTATGTATGTTGGCATAACGTATATAACCATAATTGCAGTATATCGTAGCATGAGCAGAGCTTTGAATTGAATTCGAATGTGGGAAATGTGGTTACATTGCACAATCCAATTGTGTTCTCTCTATTTCCATTATCACATTCACGCTTCGTAATTAATCCTAAGCGACTGAATGTGACTCTGTTGGCTATTTTACTAGAAATGCTTGCTTAGAGTGCATTAACATCGAATCACCAAACATCCCATCCCATTTCTCATCATCTTGGCTTCATTTTTCGTGCGAACTTTTTCGTTTGCCTTATACTATACACCATTATACACGTATACATCTTGCTATCATGCATGACAGACAACACCGGACTGTCAGACAACACAGATTATGCAGGCAAGCTAAGAAAATTAATGATACGTATACCTAGGCTAACTTGCTAGGGCATTACCATAAGTATTACTTTTATATATACCATCAGTCTTTCTTTTATACTGTATATACAAAACTACTACTGCATACAGACTTAAACATGTAATGATAACATAATAGATGGTTGCATTCAAAAGAGTATAAGTGTAGGCAAGTTCTCTCGTATATGGGTGGAGTAGAAAAAAGCCTGGACTTGACCACAAGTGTATAGAATATAACTGCATACTATCTGTACCTTTCGCTACATATCAAATACATTATTGTAGCCGTAATAAATAAACCGTTTCTTCTACAAACAAACGCATGCAAAAAGCGTGTATTTAACACCAACACTTTTTCTCTTTGTGTGGGTAAATGGTTTGAGGATTCCTCCATCACAGACTCGAAGTTGCAACCACGTACTAGTCCCTACTAGTGACTGGTTACATTTTTATAGGATGGTACTTTGCTATTTTACAATAAAACGAAGTTGACAGTAACTGTGACAGGCAACGGTTGCGCAAATGTTCATCTTGAGACACGACTAAAACACTTGGCGTAAGCTATGCATATGAGATAATCTTAGTGCTTGGTACCCACATACTTATCTATGCTCTCACCGTTAATCACTCTTACACACATCGACATAATGGCTCACATACTTACCTGTTGCTATTGTGGTATCGAACCAATTCCTCAATTTAAATTGTGCTAAACAAACCTACATAAATAGTTAGCACTTATTTGTACTGTGTGCTCCGGACTAAAATTCTTCTATTTACACCCCAAAACCAAGAACCTTAAATTTTTAGGATTTAGTCATTACCAACATAAGAATCTGTTTCAAATGTCAGTGAAACGGTTATTCTGAACTGCCAAACTGTACATGCATAATTTCAGTTAATACTTATCTATGATGATAATACGCAGCCCCATTTTAACTTTTAACATAGGGCAAAACAGAGCGGTAAATGTTGGAAATAAGACTTATATTACGAAACACTTGTGTCTTCTAGAAAAGTTGTAGTTACTTTTACTATACCTTATCATTTTCATTGCCCTACATTTTAATGCCAACCTATGTTATGTAATGTATCCTACAGTTGCGTGAAAGGTTTAAGGTTTACTCAAAGAATCGATTGTAAGCTTAGAGCATAGAAGCTCTAAGTTTGTAAGATGTAAAAAAAAAATTAATGAAAAACCTTGGAAAAAGAAATCAACAAGAAATCAACACGATAAAAAATAGACTCCGACAAAATCTTAAGAGGTTTATCTGTATTAGAAATTTTTAGTTTAGGTAAATTACTGTGAATTTTAAGTTGATGGGGAAAAATCCATTGGACAATACATCATTGACAAAATTAGAATGGGGCCAACTAAATGCACAATTTAATGCAAATGGTAGTTTACATACGCTTATACAGAAATGTAGTTTTGTAAAAGGGTTTTATCTCTGAAATTTCATACTCTCATTTACAAGTAATAAATTAATTACTCGTTTGATGATACCATCAGAATTGGTTTAAACTAAAGGTGTATTGTGTACGGGTGCTAGTTGGGAATGCGATACTAATCTGGTTGTGGTGATATACAATTATAGGCTGAGTATTTCTAACTACATGCGAATAAATGCTTACAATTTGAATATTTATAAGTCACATTCAGCAAAGTATAAGGATTTGCATTAATAATCCACCATTATAATTATGCACCAATCTTGCCCAAAGGCCCAAAGGATACCAGAAAATGGCATTCGTCATGTTAAGAATTAGATACTCCCTTAGAACTAACTAACACGCAACGAGTAGCCCCTCTTTAAGAGCTACAGAGCTATGCTCATGGTATGTTTTGTATGTGATACCGCAGTCAGACTACTCTTGCATGCACCACTTTACATGCTATCGAAAGGCTTAGTTAGCAAGGTGTGTTGAGTTGAAGACGATTTGATGGTAGAATATAGCCAAAGGGTTGAATGCAGTTTTTCTAACTATTTTGCCCTTATTCACCTGTCCTGTCCTGAACAACACCACCAGTTAAAATGGTATGCTGACTGAGCACTCCACTAACAAAGAGCATCTTAAAGTTAAGTTGCTGACTGATTCACTATATTGTGAGCCACATTAAGTACACCTACTCATAATTAACTTATAGTCAACAGTCAGAAACTAGAATTAACTGACAAATAATACATTCTCAAATGAAGGTACATGTATCTTCACGTTGAGGTACTTTTTAAGTAAGTGTGATACATGGTCAGTATAGTGTATAAAGTACATGATACGACGACTTAACTGTGTACGGGGTCTAAATATGATAACGTAAGCAACGTTTTAACATGGTAACAAAGCATCGGTCCGTAGGTAAATCATGTCTAACTTCGGGCGCAATTTATAAAATTGTATAGAAGAACGGGAGGTATACATTCTCATTCGTGTAAATACCAGTGGAAAGGAAGGTCTACGGTCTATCTGTCTTTTATGGTTAGTCTACACTATGCATGGGCACCACAGTGTGAGCCGATGGCCTACGTATGCTTAAAGTCTTCGAATACAATATCACAGGCTTAAATTATTATTACATATGTATACATCTGTATTAGAGTATCAGAACTGAATATTTTCAAGAGCATAATGAATGGAATCAAGAGTGTGAAATACCTTAAATAAGCTTCTTATTAAAAATTGTGGAATTGGGATTGAAAAGTGCTAATCCATATTTGTGATTTGGTGAGTTTGCGGTGATGATGGTCTCTAATAATTCCCTTTGGAGAGATACTCTTCTCAGTTC
>JABASC010003658.1:0-13585 GCA_019776185.1 Plutomurus gul
GAGAGGAGATAGTACTTTTAACGTGACTTGACCACACCGCACACACCCGACCACTCATCATCCTCACTCTCCGGACTCTCCCATTCATGCCACACACTCACTGACTCACATAATGCATATCTGTACACCTCTGACCTGACCAGAGACAGACCACCACCACATGAGTACATCATATAGTAGTATCTAGAGACTACAGTCTGTGCAGACAGTTCACACCACAGCACACGAAACCAGCCAAACCAATAATGCCAAATGATACCACGTAAGCCAACCTACAACATACCATGAATGACGAATTAAATTCGATTGACCAAAATGCCAGACAATCCTCCAATACTAATTCCCAACGAATTTTCATAACTTTTCACTTTTACTTTTATATTATCTTTACTGCTTTAATTCTGTTTGTTTATATGTATATGCACACTTTGCACAAAGTATTGTTATTTTGGGAACGTCTTTAGAGAACATTTTTTGCATAAAATCAGCATAAAATATTCGAATCAGTCAGAAACATTGCCTACAGATAAATGCCTTGCGTTGCAATAGTTTACGGGGTCAAAGGAGGCATGTGTGGGGTTGAGGGTGAAATCCAGACGTGTTTCTGCTTTCGTTACAGGGAATCATGAAAGCGAACGATGCATCCAGGAGAAAGGACTCCCCTCCTTTCACCCAGCACGCACTCTTGCTGTAACAAACAGATATGACTATTTATTTCCACTAAAAATATTCGCGTTAATTGTATACATTTATATTTAATCATTTTTTTGTCTTAAAGAGTAACTTTTTAAATCAGCTTTTTAAATTTTACTCATTTGCATTTATTTCATCTTAATTATTTATATGAGATAATGCAGACACTTAGCCCACTATATTATATCCCACCCCGTGTGAAGAATGTTTATTACATATTTTAGTTTTCCTATATCTAAAAAAAATCTAGCATACAGCAAAGCAATTCTTCCTCAATAGTCACAGTTTGGTATACTGCTATTGTAATCTGTCTAAAATTTACATTCATACGTTTTACCCATCCAAGCGACACCAGATTATTTTTTTAGTTTTAAAATTTCTCCAAAAATAATACCGCAATAGGTTTTAAGTTTTTCAATGTGAATGAAGTAGAGGTTGATGGCGTATTCGGCTATTGATTGGATGTTCAATACTATTTAATATGCACGAATTGCTACTCTCAAGTTTTATCTGGCTTAGAAGATCTCTATATATATTCGTGCTGAATTAGAAGTGGGAAGATTGGATAATGCTCGATGGTTAGTATTTGGTATTTTGGCATTTACCTTCGGTTTACCCAATCTGAATTCATCTCACTTGACTTGACTGCATCTGACTTCACTACTACTCTCTGCCGCTCTCATTTCGGTTTCCCGTCCTTCATTCCAACAACTTCCTCTTTTGTGTGCACAACACACTAATATGTAAATACAAAAGTACACATGACCTACCCAGTCGCACGTATGCACACACAATATATATGCCCGCACCACACCAACATTACATGCCCAGAACAGATTTTAATCAAAAACACAGAGACGAGTACTAAATTGCATTCTCTCACTCTGTCGACCCATTTTATAAAGCAGACATACAGAACGACACGGCCTATATGTATTTAAGCACATAAGCAAACACACACAACACTAACATTACTATTCCAAAAACAAACAGAAATGAAGAGGGAACACAATTGACTGAATTGCATCCCGGATGCTCATTAAAAGGGTGAGATTTTCATACTTTAGCCTGGCAGCAGCAGAGGAGCATAGTGCACGGATTCATCATGTACGTGTCTAATGACACATTATTAGATTGTTCAGTTTCTGCTGCTGTATTTATAAATACATGAAAACTGATTCATTTTACTATTAGGGAAACAAAATATATTTTGCTACCAAAACATTTTGAACTTTTGAAATTTGAAGCTCGTTCAGAATAAATCAAGAATTGCTGTTGCGTGATATCATTTCTTGATCCGTAATCCGTACTAAATAAGTGTGTCTGACCTGAGAAGCAAATAAAAACCTATTGAAAGTACATTTTCACAACAGAAGTTTTTTTACAATTTAAGATACGGTGGGATAGCTTTACAACTAAATATTTCCATTTAAATCTCTCAGAGGTCCTGTAATAAAGTTTACTCAAAGTTTTACCAATTCAGCTAATGCATAACTGTTTACAATTTATAACAGTAGGCAATACGTTATTTGTTCTAATGAATCCGAAATGGGTTTTAACTGTAATTTGTGTGCTGTGTCGTGTCAACCCCCGCAGTGTAGCCCTTCGAGCGCATCAAAGCAAAGCTAGATTTTAAGTATACGCTTATCGTTGAATTGAAAATTCGGTTCGTAAAGAGCAGATTAAAATTTATCATGAGAATTCAAATGCATTCTTATGTGAATTTATTTATTCCAAACTACAATTATTAATGAATGCATGCACCTGAAAGCGTTTTAAGAAGCCATTGACCTACAGTATCAACATTAGTATTTATTTAAGCAGTTTTAAAACTAAACGCTGCTGAAATGGGAAATCCAATTTTTAAAACTTTAATTTTCATAACATAAATTATACTACTACTTAATACTATATTTTACGATTGAGAATATATGAATAACCATTAAGAGTTTTTGGGGACTGGTAAACAAGCTCATGGGTAGAATCTAATTGTTTTTCCTCGGGGCATCGTAAAATAAGAAGTAGTAAAAGTAATTTCTGGTCAAAGTGAAAACTGTGCCCGGTTCAGCCGACTGGATTACAGAATGGCATTGAGTGATTCGACTTGATTATCGTGTTCTGTTGTTGAAGTGATGAATGCTATTTACACATACCTTTAAAATACATAGACAACAGATCTGCTGACTATAAATTCGTTTTGTGTGGACATCANACACGTTTACTACTAGAATTGACTATTCTATAGTACAGGAGTGTATACAATTGTGTGTTTGACTGTGTGGATTGGATTGGCAGTTAAAGTGAAAGGGAAAGGTTTTGATGCAATGTTCATGTAATGTAATGTGGATGTAAACTAATGTAATGTCTATTGTATGGTTTTCCGTGGGTTTCGTTGGTTTCGTTTCCATTTCTCGGCGCTCTTCTCTCTGCTCGCTCTGGTTTTTCGAACGATCTGCTCTGGTTTGGTCTGGTTTCGTGGGCTCTTGTCTTGTCTTGTCGGCTGCGGCGGAATCGTTCATGTAGATATGAGCCAAACCTTCGGTTTGACCTCATCCTCCAACCATTGGGGTTATGCGTCTTCACCATACTCAACCTATTTGGGAAGTGGCTTTCCCAACTGTACTCTACAAGTAAGTCACTCCTTTCATCAACTCAATCTAGTATTCTTAATACTACAACCATGTGAATCATCATGCTCTTTACTAGTGTATCCCTAATTATCGTGTCACAATAATCGCATACAAAAGGCAACTCAGCTCCCACCACCTTTTTTTGTTAGTGTACAGTTCTTTGTGTGCTACAACACGTTGAAGGTATAAATTAAGTATAACAAATTGCGTGAACTGTGTATGATGAATGCAAGGGTTACAATTTTCTTACTTGTAAGAAAATATATCTTTATAACATCCCCGTTTAAATCCTGCATGAATGTATGTATTCTTTCACACATAATGTTACTACTGAAATAGGATTTGGTTGCGTTCTCCTTAAGGTGCTACCTCTTACAGGGTTGATAACTGGTTTTAGAGATGAAAAATTCTGTGGAAATTTGTTTTTGTTATTAACTTTCCCAACTCTAGTATACTACAGATTTAGAACAAAGAGGTAATATTTAGTTGCTTCTTTGTTTAGTGTATCTGAATCTGAAATAAAGACTGTAAATCTGTAAACGTTATAAAAAGAATATCGTGCATGATATCTTTATGAAAAACACGTCGTGTAAGTATAATACAAAAAGAACAACCCTCAACTTCTGAATTTCGTATCCACGCACCGTTGTGTAACAAATACGTTCATTGTGGATAGTGGTTATGGGTGTGTTTCATGCTTAGATCTCTTGGGTACCTAACGTTGTGTTTATGATTGTGCTTTTATTGATTGCACTATTACTAGAAGCTGGTTTGTGTTCGTTGTTTTGTGAATAAATAAACACAATTAGTACGTCAACAATAGTCTAGAAACAAATCAGGTCTTTCTCAAATCAACCTTATCGATTAGCTATATGTAAGTATTATAAAAGTTTCAAATTGATTTTGCGGAATCTATTTACAGGTAGATATATACAAATATAGAGTCCAAATCGAATATTTAAGCAGCAATTTCTATTTATGATGTGATGTGCAATCGACGAAGCGATAAAACCTTAATGAACGTTCCCTTTGTTATTGTTGAATTGTTTACCTTTGATATCGTGAAATGGTCTTCTATAAAAAATAGTGAGAAAAGGAAATGTAATTAAGTGGATGATTTTGAAATGGAAACGTGAATTAGAAAATAGTTGAGTCACTTCCATCCCGGTATTTTATTTATGATCAAACGTGAATTGTAAAAATTTTGACGTACGTCTTTTAAAATGCCTCTAGTTGTTTTTCTTAGTAATGTTATTCTGTTAATTCGATATTTTTGTTAAAAATCTGCAAAAGGGAAATGTTCTTTTGCTTTCTCACTAAAGCTACAGATGTACATGCATCTACAAATATTACATTTTATTTGTTTATATGTAATATTATAATTATAATATCCGGCGTGTAAATTCTTAATATTTTTCAATTTGATGCGTACGAAGTGGTATAAGCAGTTCGATTGCTGCCACACATATTACGGTTATACACAAGTTTCGACATTGAGTGGAAATTGGAATTGAGATGAAAGGGTGAAAGTCCACAAATCTTCGTATGCTTTCTCCACGCGTTTGTCCCTAATATTTCAAATTGTCTGTGCACTTGTAACTAAGTGGCTCATTTCTACGGGCGCAGTACGGACGACAAGAGAAAATCTAAAGAGTACTCTCTAAGCCTTTGCCTTTATGTTAGTGGAGAATGCATTGGTAAATTCTCAAAGAGAGAGAGACGACAGAATGCTATAGGAGGATGCTTCGTTCTGTGTCCAATAGAATCGTGCCAGTTTGTCTACCAACGTGAATACAATGTAAGTAACAGGATGTGTAAGACAAGACAGAAGCCCATATAAATATAGATAGATAGATGAATAGACATTTTGCACACTGTACTAATGATAATGTAATAGAGGAGAAGCATACTGCGAGACAGATAGAGAGAATTTTGGTAGTAGTTGCCAGAAGGTTTCCGAATTAATATATAGAGAAAGTAGAGAAAGCTCTGGCGCGTCAGTTCAGAGCTCCTATACGGAAACCGCAACCTCATTTACTCAGAATTTCCATTAAAAGGTCTCCTTCGGGCTGCGTCTGCTCCGAATCTCTAAGTCCACCAACTCACTGGAAGCAACATACATACGTGTAAATATTATATTCTTGTTGGAGAAAACATTGGAAAATTTACACTGTTTCTTCTTCTGTTCAGAAATTATTGTTCAAATAAAAAATATCCATAACTCACAAAAAGTTCTGCTGCTTTCCTTGACAAGACAAATTGTATTTAGTAATAATTTTCTAGTAAAGGGGGTAGTGGACTGGCTTGTCCACTTTTCCAAGCACCCCCATGAAAAAGAAAAGATTTTGTTTTTCTTAAAATTGCAAAATAGATTATTTTAGATTCAGAAAGAACTATTAACTTTGATGCCTCCGTTTCTGAATGTTTTTAAATGTTATTTTCAAATAAATAATATTTAGTAGGTTAGAAAACTCTGAATTCGGACAAAATTGAAGCTGTGCTAAATTATCTGTAATGTGAGTTCTGCATTGCTCTAAATGTGTGATACAGGGATGTTCGCACAACAAGACCCATGTTGAAATTATAAAAAAATTATTACAATTAACGTGAATAGGCTTTTTGCAATTAATCTCACGTTCCCTCAAGCTAAAGTTCAACTGACAATTTTAAAAGTGAGCTAGCTTGAATTGCAAAAGCTACAAAAGCTCATTTTTAATGAATAATTTTTGGCTTCTATGTTAAAAAATATAGATGTACATGTCCGCACTGTGTGCTTAAATAAAGAATTATATGAATGTGCTTGAATTTCGAGTGATGATTTTGATTTGATGTCACGTAAAAAGTCATGAAAGGAGAATTTCATCTACACTTGTTATGTTTCAGGGCGCTACGGGATCTTTTGCTTCAACTGGCGGATTGAGTCTGCCCGATTTAGGCACGATGGCCTGCACGAACTCCATATCAGGTGTTGAATACAACTCCTCCACACCCGCATCCAATTCCTCAGGTACGGTATACAAACTTCTATCCTCAATCCTCACTCAATTCGATCTCATACAACGATATTGCTGCTGCTGTGGTAATCTCGTCTGTATAATACATTTTGTGGATTTTGGCTATGTCATTCGATGCGGAACTGTTTGCCTTCTATAGTTGTATAGTAGTAGATATATTGTGCGGTGAAATTGAAAGTGTGTGGGAGTTCTATGTACATCGTAGTTGTTAATAATTTAAGACGCAATTATGAGAATGCAGCAATGGATGACGAAATACAAAGCAAAAAGCAAGAACACACGCAATGGCTACCAAAGGGAAAAATAGAACAAACTACACAATATAAAATATTGGTGTTTTCTAACACTGCCGTAGAATGCCTTGTTGAAACATCTAAAGATTTAAATACACCACTAAAATTAACTTGTATCTTTTGATGCGTGACGTTTAAGTGTGAAAATTTTTCAACCAAAATTTCCAATAATAATAACATTAAAATCACGAATTAATTGTTCAAAGGATCTCAATTTCAGACCATCGAATTAGTGCGCACACAATTTAATCTTGAAATATTAAAGATGGCGATAGAATGAAAATCCTAAAACAATTTCGAAATTTGCATTGCTTTCTTTGCGTAGTTCTGACAACCGAGAGTCAAGTGTCCCCCTCTTCAGACGTGGATCCGTTGGGAGCCTCCTCAGACCGTCATCTTCTTGCTCACAGTCTCAGCAGCAGTACAGGTGGTGGCGGAAGTTCATCTCTTGTCCCCGTCGGGGGAACCACCTCAGCCTCCTCTTCAGTCCACCAACAGCGCGGAGGTTTGAGTGGTATCTCGAGCGGCACCTCCTCTGCAGCGGCCATCTACTCATCCTCAATTTCCTCGACGCCCTCTGGCGGGGGCGGCGACTTCATACGTGGAGTAGACGATCCCTACACGTCCCCTCAATTGCACGTGGGAAATGGGTCCTCCTCATCGCATCTGGGCACAGTACATGCGGCGAACGCCGCCGTTGCCGTCAACTCTGCCACATCGTCTCAAGCAGTTGCTGCTGCCGCAGCGGCGGCCGCGGCAGCATCATCCATAAATAACCCTACGCATGCGTCCGGCGGCTCAATGTCCTACCTTGGCTCATTCCCAGCGGCCGCAGCCGCTTCCTTCTTTTATTCACAACTCTACCTGAATGACTTTGATGCGAGCGCTGTGGCCGTGCCCACAATGCCCCTCAACCACACCCACCACGCGCACCACGCCCATTCCTCCGCCAACAACAGTCAGTCCCAGCACAACCGGGCCGCCCAGACTCACCAACAACAGCAACAACAAATGAACACCAACAATGGACTACTACAACAACACCAGCAGCAACAACAACAGCAACACACCCACCACGTACAACAGCAACAACAGCAGCAACAACAAACGCACCACCATCACCACCAACAGCAACAACATAACATGCTGACCGCAGGTAATCCTTTGCATAACATGATCAATAATTATCAGAGAACACAAAAGGCAAATCTTTTTCAGACAAAAAGCAAAAAAGATCGCCACTGTTTAAAAAGCATACATTTTTCCCCGTTTTAGAAGTTAAATTGAGAAAAGGGTTAAAAAAAGCAACAGATTAAAAAGGTATGCGTTTTACCTTGCGGCTGTAGCGTTAGAAGGACTATCGGTATAAGCCTAGTCCAATTTTTGGAATTTACATAGTAGAAAGAATGAGAATGGACGAGCTAGGTCGGAGCTAGATTAACGTGTGTAAGATTGGGCGTAATCTACTCCAAGCCTACATCTGACTACGCCTCTGCTTTGCGGGGTAGCTTAAACCAAAAAATGAAGAAGCATTGCTGATAATAATCAGTCCAATCAATCGCTTAATGAGTGTTCGTAATTTACCACCCAGACTCCATTTTTACCACCCACCTGGTAAAAATGGGTAAAAATGGAAGAACAGTAAAAAGAGATCAAAATCTATGTTGGAAACACACTATTTACTAATAAATTTGAGGAATAGGAATCCGCTTCTTCAGTTGTTTCGAGGAATACAAATCCAAGCATTTCTCGCGACTTTTGTAATTCAATTTATATACAGATATTATTTACATGAAAATGCTGTAGAATGAATAACAATCATATTTTACCAATTTTTACCATTTTTACCATTTACCACCTAAAATCGTCTGTGCATTTTTACCCTTTTTACCATTTTTGCCACCCGTTCTTACCAGGTGGTAAAATCCACTTCGAACACTGCGTCTAATGGCAATAACAAATAATACTGGTAATAGTGTAATAATAATTAGCAGTCAAAGGAACGGGAATCATGTTAATTGTTGTTGTTGTTGATTTTTTAGGAGAAATGCCACATTCACATTCTCACTCCAGGGTTCAGAGGTCGACGACGCAGCCACAGGCGGGGGCAGATGCGCTCAGTGTTTGGAGACCTTACTAAAAACAATGCCATGTTCTTGTTCTTCTCATTTTTTACAATTACACAATACACTTCTTCTCTTCAGGCTTAAGGGTACGTACTAAACTTTTGTGTACTGTGAAATTATTGCATAAGTGATTACGTAATAATTCTGTTTGTGAGAAATTTCATTTAAAGTGTGAGATTCTGTTTGGAATTATTTGATTTTTTTTTGGAATCTCACACACACTTTCAAATGTCCATTATTACCAACCTACCTCTACAATTGATGTTAAGTTAGGGACATTAGACTAGTAGAAAAAGTAAATGATGTAAGTTTTAGAGTACACAGTTAGAAAAGTCAATGTCTAGTGCAAGTGTAATGTCAGTTGTCTCTCTGTACATACGAAGAAGGTAACTCAATATCAAGTTAAATACTAATATCTACTGACAATGACAATTAGTGATTTCATGTTTCCTGTGTACAGTCAGTTATTGTTCTCTATTGTGTATTGTGTATTGCATTTGTAGTAAAGTTCTTCCAATCGCAATCTACAGATGGAAAATAAATGTGTTTTTATCAAAAACATAATTGTTTATTTATTTTCTGGAAAATTTATCCCGCTAAATTGTATAATTTTCAATTAATTTTAAAGCACACAGAGTAGAATATAATTTTATTCAAAAAAAGTAACTAGTAGATAATCAAAAGGCAAAGAACATTTGCCAGAGAGAAAGCGAGCGCGTATTAAATAGAAAATATAAATAAACGGGGGAATGTGCAGTAGAAAGAAAGGAAGGAAGAGAGCGAGAGAGGAAAAGAAGGAGAAATTCATGGCGTGACTTCTCCCGACGGAAGTGCGACAAGAAATGCGGAAAGCACGCGAGAAAAACGTGGTGAGAAAATTATTCGGGTGAATTCCCGCTGGAGAAAAATTCAACAGGGAAATGTGCAGGAGAGAGACATTATACGTTATTCCTCGTGGTAGAAAGTTGGCTAGAGGGTAAATCCCAATGTAAAAGGATACGGCACGCGGGAGGGGAGGCTGGGAGAGAGTGAGCGAGTGAGAGAAAATGAAGTTTCCTTGTGTGAAAAAAGAAGTTGCGTCACAAGGAGACACTGTACTCAGAATGTAGTGTAGTTAAAGAAATGCCCGGGATCCGAATCGGGAATTTTTCCCCCCGATTTTTCTGACGAACTGAGTCAGATGGCGTCTTGCGACACTTTTTTTCTTATGGACAATTTTTTCCACACTGCAAAGACACGAGACAGCATCTACAACAAGTTCTCAACAACTTCCGCCTTCTTAGTTCTTTTGCACGCAGTTGAAACGTTAGCCTCTAGAGTCCATGTCTTGTCGTAAAATTAAAACACGACTCTAACTCCTCCACATCCTTACTCCTTTTCTTGCTCTTACTATTCTTTAATTTATTCACGCACATTTTACGTCTACCGAACAAAAGAAATTTCCTTATCTGCTTTTAATAATGAAAGTACACACTTTTAGTAATTTCCGGTTTTAAATTACATTTTTCTTCTGTTGCAATTACAAAGATTTTTAACAATTTCAATTGATAAAAACATCCACTTCAGTAATTCTTGTTTCAGCTTATTAAATATTACAATTTCAAAACTAATAAATATTTCTCATAATGATTTTTTACAATGTTTTGATATTTGTTGTTCAATTTAAAGAAATTAGAATTATTTATTAATGTTTAGCTCAACACCCATCAAGTATTTCAGTACATTGAATTATATTCCATAAATTAAATACACAGATGATATTACTAGAAAGGATTTATGTACATATACAGAGAGCAGAGATCTCTCAGAGGATTGCTGCTACTAATCGCGATTTGCGACGCACACAAATATTCTCTCACAAAACAGACACTACTACACGTGGTCATTACATAAACTGAATGCATAACAGAAAGACACACTGCCAGAGATTTATTTATTTTCAGAGAAAGTCGATGATGTTTTTAGTCAACACAATCCTACTACAACGCTACCACTACTGTAAATGGACGATGAACACATCCAAGTATTTCCTCTCATCTCATATTCCCCATACAAATGACAATGCTCCACAACAGATGAGAAGGGAGAGAGAAAGACCAAGTCATTATATTACTGCGAAGCCCAACCAACAACACATAAAAGAAAATAGAGGCAAAGAGAGAGAGAGAGAGAGAGAGTAACAGAAAATTACACAACGTATCCCGAGAACTTAAACTAATAAGTTCCTTACGCACTGGACATTAAGTATACATAATAATACACTGTACATTGTAATAGCAGCCCTCCATATTCACTTTGGCGCACAAATACATAGAATTTCATTGCAAGCAGCCCGAAGAAGGTAGAGACAAAGTGGTAAGCTGATTGGAATTGTGTTTGTGTCGGCATAAAATATACACAAGTAGTTACATTAGCTCATCGCGGCTCCGACGAGAGAGCAAAGCATTCACATAAACACAGAGTCAGACTCAGTTCCCTGAATAACAGTATATACATTAAAGCCCATCCATAAGTGATGGTAACGCGTAGTGCACAGCGTATAGTGGTGATGAGATGTAAATGTAGAAAATGTAAAATGCCCGACGGAGGAGTAATTAATTACAATAATTAGAGAGCGGCCCTCTCGGCCATGCAAAGCAGCTCACTCTTATCATCCACTCTTCCAGTAGTAGTGGCAAGCACACTCAGGGTCTCAAAATTCTCACCCCTCCCCCAAACAACCCCAACATCAGTTTCCAGCAAAACCCAGCAACAGAAATCCTTTAGACACATTTCTCCCATGTGTTTTATGTGAATGGGTATTTATAGAGAAGAAGAGCGAGAAGAGAAATCCTGTTTTCTGCTGTTGGCTTAGCTTTCTCTCTCTCTCTCTCTCTGCGTAACTGTAATAATAATCTAGTCGTAAATGGATAGAGAGACAAGTGAAGTGAACTGAAGTCAAGTCAAGGCAGCAGCTACCTTATTGTATCTACTAAATACGCGGAAAAGTCAAGTGAACTGAAGTCAAGTAGATTTTCCTACATTTTAGACAAAGTTTCTCTCTCTCTTATTACGTCCGTACGTTTATTAGGAACTCCAAGAGTGTGTAACGTAGGAGAGCCTCTGTGCTGATGGGGAAAGCATATCCGTCCACACTACTGGACTCCCTATATGTGTATTTAAGTATAGAAGTACTTTTGAGATAGAGAGCAGGAGACGGCGGAAGGGAAATACTTCTCTCTGTACTAATAGTATACACGCACACTCGTCTCTGTGTGTATTATTACTACTACAAGGGGTTTATATTAGTATATGTAGGTATTGGGCGGAAACCGTCAGTTCTCTCTCTTTCCTCTAATCTCCAAAGCATCAGCCACTCACTACTTTATACTTACTCTCTCTCTCCCACTCACTCGCCAGCCAGCCTCTACGCTCTCCTTTTATTTTAATTGCTCAACTCACACATTTTCGCTCACTTTGTTATGCAAGCCACTCTAATCATACAGGACCATGTACATATATATAGCTACTAGTACTACTATGTACTACCACTGCATCGGAATGAACGACTTCTACGTATATGTATGTATGGGAATCCCTATGGACCTTGCACACAGTCTCTCTCGTCTTCCTTCATCATCACATCACAACTTACGTGTAATTATTATCGCTCAAACTCATTCCTTTTGAAAGTCAAGTTGTTCTGAAAGGTTGTATTCTAGAAACAGAGAGAGAAATTTAAAGCTGCCGGAAGGAAACGAGCCCTGGTTGTTAAATAATTATTTCTTTACACTAAATTGTGTATTAGCAATCCCATGAAAAAGAATTTGTTACATCTCCTTACTTTACACAATATCCTATTAATTAAATGTAATTAAATCTGACGGCATTTTAAATAAATATGTATTAATAAATAAGTAGGTTCCTTTTTTGAGAGAAAGTGATAAAAACTTATTTCGAGAAATGTACACACTAAAAGTATTTGACATTCAGGAGCTATTTGTTAACTTGTTCGGAGAATTCTATTAGACATTTGAAACCGTGAATGGGGCAAAATGATATTTCTGTATTATTGTTACACAGAGCATAGAATGTACTGTGGGAGGATGTACACGCATTTATTTTAGAATAATACAGTTAAAAGGAAATTGTACATGTAGATACACGTATTTGTAGAGGAAGGTGAAATAGAGTTGCTCTTTGGTAGGACAGGACACACAGTGAGGTACTGTGTATAGTAAAGAGATTAGAGATAAGTGGGAATAATAGATGAGGGCGGGGAACGGGGCGAAATCCTACCGGTAGCCAAAGTGAAGCCCAAGCAGGAAAACAAACTGCCAAGATCCGACAAGGAAATCAGAAAAGAAAGCCTTCAGGAAGTGAATGAACAATGAGGAGACAGATCCGGAAACAAGAAAAGTGAATCGCTCTCGGCAACACACACAACAACTCACTTTTCATCTCAATTCTTCTTCGTCAACACCAGAAAACAACCTACACTCCACTCTACATCTACTTACTCCTACAGCAGGTCGGCCCATGCAAAAAGTACACATTACACAAGCATTCCACCGAATACCTCAAAAGGAAAAAATGTAATGTAGCATTCTACCCCGGTTTTCCCCCAAAAAATATAATTTCCCTTAAATGCGCACTTTCACACGTTTCTTTATATAATCCGACATTTATTAGCAAATTCCTCTCTGTATTAGGTAAACACACACCATTACGTAGTAATGTAAATAGAAAATCGCATGTAGCCCCACAGCTCAGAGGAGAAAGCTGTACCGTATCATCTCATATTACCACTACAAGCATTATAGAATGACATGTAAAATGTTTATGGAGTC
>JABASC010003660.1:0-13579 GCA_019776185.1 Plutomurus gul
ACACAATCGTGCCAATTGAGAACTCCTTCTCCAACAAATCTATGTTGGTGTTGGCGGTGTCCTTCAGGAGAGATCATTTTGCTTTTAGAGAAAGTGTGGCACAAGTCTAAATTAAATTAATGAACTAATGTGTTGACAGAATGGAATTGATTGTAAAGTTGGTTGTGCTATCCGGCCTAATAATACTGTGTGTATAAGTATTTGCCTATATGATATTATAAATGACTGTTATCGATTTTCAACTTTTGCATTGTAAGTGAGAAAAGTTATTCCGACATCATTTAATACAAAATTGACCAATCAGCTTCGGTTCGGTATAAAACTTTCAAGGTTTCTATGCTTATCACAAAAATCAACAGTTTTCAATTACACGAGGCATTTGAAAGTATTTAATTTATATTTTCACAGTATTAGTGTGTACTGCACCATTATGATCATCTGCAATTGAAAAATGCCTCTGCATGGAATATAAAATCCTTTATTATAGTAAATAGAGATACAGCCTCTAACCCTAATAACCACAGTGCACTTTACTCTTTTAAATGGTAAATGCGAAGTTGGGCACGCTGACTTCTTATTGCACTCACCTTATACGTGTGTGAGTACTATCTTTGAAAGATTCAGGGCAGGAGTGGAAGGAACTTCCAGATAGTAAATGGGTGGGTGGGTTAACTCCTTTTTTTTACTACGATATGAAGGTTGAGACTTGTTTCTGCATCGCAGACTCTTTCTCTTGCTTTTATGACTTTTCTCATTCTGCTCCTTTCATGTCACGCAAACGAGTAGCTGCTACCCGCGAAGTGATGTGATAAAGAGAACTTTTACAACTAAATGCGACATATAGCTGATTTCCTCACCACCATAGCGCAATAGTAGTAAGTACATTACCACTACATATATGAGCCTTCAGTAGAGTTCGTATTAATAAATAAAGGAATGTAGGCAGACAGGAACAATCTGAATTGTCTTTATGATTGCACTTGCACACAAATATCTCGATTCTCGATCGTGATCATGAGAAGAATGAAGAAGACGGCTGCATTCGAGTCAATCGTAAATATTTCCCAGACAGAAATTTTGTGTAACCATTTAAGTGCATTGTAGAAAGATAACATGTGAATGAATCGTTGGGCCCTACCCCGTCGCGATTACCTACCTGTACTCTTCAATATCTGTATGTGTGGTGGGTGTGTGGCTATCGTCCACTGTAATACGTGATAAATTGGTAAAGTCACCTAAATGTAGATTTATGGTAAATTCGATAAAATGTATGATCATGCATTGAATGTGTAATATCTTCCCTACTTTCTTTTTGGTCAGGTGCTACTTAGGTTCAAATGTATGCATGTTTCGTTCCCAATAAATATATTAATTCGTCAAATATTGCATATCTAATGATACCCTTTTAGTTAACTGACGGTTAATTGTAAATTATCCATACTGCTGAACACATGTATTTCAAACCGTTTAGTATACTTCATAGCATGCGATTTTAAAGAAATTTGCTTTCTTTTCCTTTAAAAACTTAACATGTGAAATCAAGACCAAAAGGTTTTTCTAGGATAATAAGGAAAAAAAATAAAACAAAACTACATATTTATAACCTGTCATGCGTAATATTCGATCATTTCAATGTCAATGTTGCAGTTTTAGGAATACCTATTTAATAGAATAGTAATTCGTGATATAGTACGAATAAAACATAAATACATATGTATAGTTATTTAATAAACGCAAAGATACACAGTTATCTTGATTAAATTTCTAAAGCTTCTTTTTGTTTTATTGTATTTGATTTAACTTTGAACAAATTAAATATGCAATTCCGTATACGAAACGGTGACGGGGCAGTTTCATATCTAGGTACCTACATACACTCTACCAGGTATGCAAACCAAATCCATCAGAAAATTCCATCCCATCACCGCTCCGCTGAGAAGTGGATGGAATCACTGCTGAGGGAATTGAAGTTTGGTTTAATTCTGTGGAATCCAAAATGTTATCAATCATGTCTTCTGGACTCTCGATATTTTTCTTCATTGTCCTTTTACGCTTAAAAGATTCTCCCGTTCGTGTCATAAACCTGTCTAGCCAACCGTTAGAACTAGTAAAATCAGTTATATTGTGCCGTTGTGCCATAACTTCGGCTTGTTTTCTTATAATAGGTGTTGTGAGCTTTGCTCCGTCTTGTTTTTGTGAGAAAATCCATTGTTGAAGGTCTTTTTCAAGTTGTGGCCATTTAGGAGCCCTGTGTCTCAGACTATTCTTTTCTGGGGCCAGCTTTTCCAAAGATGCTCTAGTTGTCCTCCAGTATCGGATACATTTTTCATTTAAATTAAATTTTCTGGCTGCAGCTCTGTTACCAATGTGTTCGGCTAAATCGCACACCTACATTATGCATAAGAGGCAATTCATAGTTAAAATAGTGAAAATGCGAAACTGTCTGTAAAAATTGGTACAAATAATTTACCTGTAGCTTAAATGGCGCTGAGTACGAATTTCGTTTAGGATTTGAGTTTGTCGTGAGCGTACCTTTTTCTTTTTGATAGTTAGCAATATACCTGCTTAAATGCGTTTTTTCAATTTTAATATTACGAATAATTAAAGCTTTCACAATCGATTCTTCGTCACTTAAACCCTCCATTAACAGTTTATCGATAGTTTGTTTTGCTTTGGTATTAAAACCGTAAAGGGCGTCTTCCGTATGAATGTGATCCAAATTGTTAGTAGAATAACTAGCAATTTCCAAATTATTCAAGCACACAAGCCGGGCTTTTGCCGGACACCTTGTTGTATCGCCATTATCTTTTTTGCAGCAATACAACAGTTTTTGACCATCTGCATTTGTGATTGTGCACTTTAATTTCCACTCTGATCCTATTTCAAGTTCAGCAGCCCCCTTATTAGGGAAATCTTTCTTGTAAATCCACTTTGGTGTAACAGCTTTAGTAATTCGTTCTAGAACAAATGAATATATCGGCTGTTGTTTTATTGATATGATAATTGCAGATATAATTTGGGGGAGTACCTTCGATGTCATCCTCAAGTTCGTCTAAATTTACGAGTTAAAAAAGTATCAATATATTTCAAAAATCAAAATGTTATAATAATTAGATTACTATTACTCTAACCTTCGTCTTCTTCGGGAAACGAGTGACTCCTTTTTTCACGAATATTAAAGTCAGTATTAATCATTGTATCACCATCACCTAGATCATCGCTACACTGTTCAGAAAATACCTCGTTCTCTGCAATCATATAAAAGTCAAAGATATATTTGCAATTTTATAATTTTCAAATAAATAGATATTATTGACAAAATCGAAAAATTACTGATTAGCGTTGCCGAAAAATTTTCATATTCGCGGTCATCTGTTTCATCATCACTGCTGGACACAAGACTCCGTTTTCTTAGAGTTCTTGTGGTACGATTCTCACATAATAATTCATTCACAGCTTGCTTTTTGCTTGACTCTATTTTTATTTAGCAGAAACTGTTAATCTAGATAGCAATTCTGTTTATGAATAAACATCATTTAAGTAACCAACCTTCGACCTTGGATGTGGATTGACTGCACAAGTTTGTCTTTTTCCTGGAAGGCGAAATGTATTTTTTCTTGCTAGATTTATTTTTAGTCTTGGAGATAGTGCATCCACAGTACATTGACAAATCTTCACCTATTTGTATATTATTGATATTGATTTCAGAATTATTGCATAATACGCATGAATTTACACATAGTACATAATTACAGAAAATGCATTGATTTTCAAAAAATTGAACAAAATATACATGGATTTAAAAAATAAATAGTTATAGACATTAGAAACATAAAATGCACGGATTTTTAAATAAATTACATAATAGTAATACCCTACCGAATTTATTTTTTATGAAATCTTCTAAGATAAATACCCTCTTAGTAAGTCTCATCATGCAGTCATTCAGTGAACTGATTTCCATTTCCATAATAAATGACTGTAAACACGATAAAATTAATACAGTTAGATACAATGGACACAATAGACTAAATGTTTATCACCCTTTAAATACAGTGCGTTAAAAATCTTACTCTTTTGCAGACCTTTTAACTTTAACTTGTGTTTTCTGAAAATCTGATTTTGTTCATTTGCAGGTTGTTATTACAAATTTCGTGCCTTGATGTTCATTGGTTCGCTGGCGGGAATAAATCAATTTTGTAGTTCTGTGAAATAAAAATAGCAAAAGTTCGTGAAATGTTTAATTTATCTTGATTGTAAGTTTGCACTGAGAAAATAATTAGCCAATGCATAAGGATAATTGAGGTTTTGCTGAAACTGTCAAGACGGCTAAAGTATAGATAGATATCTATGGTCAAGACTCAAGACCGATATCCGTACCTTCCGATTTTAACCCTGTCATGTATGACGAATGAACTACTAATTTTCTTTATAATTTATACCGTTATATCAATTTGTACATGTTATATAAAATGTTTAATGCGGTGTGGCTTTCTTTTGTGTTTAGATAACTTAAGTGAGTGAAATCTGAAAATGGAATTAAAAGATATTTTCTACAATAAAGCCGATTTCGTAGAAACCGTAAGAATTGCTTATAATATACTTCATGTATACATGATTTGTTTTGTGTAATATTAAATTCCAATCACTCTCATTCAAAAGGGGGGTTGAATGCCGAAATACAAGCTGTTTCTTTACTTGTATGTACATATTCCACTATTATGTCATGTCTTGTGTACAATTTTATGTGGAATAGTTAATTTTTAAACAATTGTTAAATTCACAACATAAGAAACGGAAAAGAAAACTTTAAATCTATTGAATTCAAATTCTTACCTATTTCAAAAAATCGAACAAATCTCAACAACAGCGTGATATTTGAGGTAGTCTCATGTATAGCTGTAAATCAATTTCTCAAAGAGTAAAATTTAATTCAAATGCAAGGATGGAAGATGCAAGGAAAATATGAAAAAGTATACCTATATTATATTATGTAGTAACATGCTTACATGTAACTACATGTAACATCATATAATATGGAGATGCCTTGCTTGCAAATACATGATGTTACTACACCTAGAGTTTAATTAATTAGCTTAATCCCTACCTATTGTTTGGTTTAGTTTTGTTTATTATTTAGTTTGTGTTAAATATAAATAATGAAAATTGAGATATTTATTTCATTTGACATTTGCGTTTACAAATTAGTGGGAAATATATCATCATGTTTAACTAAATTTTAATTATGGTAGAAACTATAAGCCTTCCCACAAATAAATACTACTCGGAGCAAAGGTATATCGATCGATTTGTATGTTCATGTTTCAGGCGTCAGGGAATAAAGTTAGCCGAAATACAGTTCTGTGTGGCTCCCAAAATATTGTGATAAACGGAAAATCAATTGTTCGTGATGGTGTCATTATACGAGGGGACCTTGCAAGCGTCCGGATCGGTCGGCAATGTATTATTGACAGAAGTGTGGTTGTACGACCTCCTTTTAAAAAGTTCAGCAAAGGGTAAAGATAATTATGTTATCAATCGGATGATCTGTTGTATGTATAATCTATGTAAAAATAGCATTGTATGTTATTGATATGATTGACTGTCTTACTTCCAACAGCGTTGCTTTTTTCCCGTTGCACATCGGAGATAACGTGTACATAGGAGAAGGATCAGTTGTGAACGCTGCTGTTATAGGATCTTATGTGTACATTGGCAAGAATTGCATAATTGTAAGTATAAAAATGTCCAAGCTATTTCTCTATATTTCCATAATTAAAGGATAAAGACGTAACCTTGTGTCTATACAGGGTAGACGATGTGTTCTAAAAGACTGTTGCATGGTAGCTGATAACACGGTACTAGCTCCTGAAACGGTTGTGCCTTCGTTTGCAATTTATAGAGGTTCTCCTGCCTTACATGCAGATGAACAGCCAGACTGCACGCAAGATTTAATGATTGAATATACAAAAAGCTACTATCAACACTTCATACCGAACACAGCCGCTCCTACCATGTCAATGTTTGATACTACTGTCCTATCTAAACTAGCAGTGTCGTCATAACTTATGTACAGTAATAGTACCCATGAATTGTCATCATAGTCTTTGCAAGTTTTTCATTACATTTGTAATTCTGAATTCATATCAGGATCATTCATATAAGTGCGCTTTTGATTAATTTAATAATATTGCTACGTCAATGATCCCGATTCATTTTTATGTTGCTTCTCAGATATTGCGATGTTGTGGTGGAAGGAATTATTGAATAAACAATCATTTGTATATTAATTTGAAGAGGAACTGACAATGTTTAAATGAATTTCGCCGTAACTGTTTATACAGTTGCATTTATAACACATTTGAAGGCTAAATTGCATCAGAATTTCCAATGGCACTAAGGAAATAATATTTCCTGCGAAACATTGCTTTAGGTAGTTAAAAAAAAGACACAAACTAGTGTCAGTCACATTTAGCACTGGAGCCATCTTGAGCTGCAGAAAGGTTGCTCTTTGTGTGTATGTGTGTATGCAGGCAAGAGATTGAAAGTGCTCGGATGATGATGTGTAGTCGTGGTGTAGGAGTGAGTGTGGTGTGTGTGCGATGTAAAAGTTGTGCAAGTGTGTACTAACCATCTGTAACAAACAGAAACAACCGAAATGTTTCTACCAAGTCTGCCTTGCCTTTATACTCTACGTAACTAGCTAAAGAGGATTGTTGTTGTGCTACCTGTACACACTACTACACTGCGTACTGTACAACGTATTGCATTGTGTAGTAACAAGTGTAGTCCATAATATAGTCTTTTACGCTAATACAAAGGAGGAGAAGCAGAAAAATAAACACAAAAGATTCACCTACGACGAGAAGAGAAGAGAGTCCAACCAACTAGTTTCCTTTCTTCTGCTGGTGCATCTAAACCTTTGTATATTGTTAGATTTTAGCCTTTTAGCCCTATACTCCCAGTCCGTCAGCTCAATTCATTGTTCACGGGCTGTTAGATGAAACTGGAGCCCAAACTGTGAAAAAATGTTCAAAAGCACTACGTTTCAACAGGGTTTATGTCATTTACCCTGCAGTTACAATTTTAAAATGACTTTTAATTGTGAATCGAGTTATTGAACTCAAGATTCACCAGTTTGTGTCAGCTCGTCAGCTGTATTCGATCTTATTGACTGCACTAATATATCGTGATTTAAAATTGGTGAGTTTTAGTTTGGACGTTCTTGATATTTACATGTATATGATATTTTATATTTTACTTTCCACTTGTTAACTTGTTGTACTTGTAATTTAATCCACTTTTTGTACTTTGTTTTTTTTCTTGAATCTCTTTTCTTTATATATACATAGTACTTACGGTTACAAAAACTACATTTATTAATACAAATTAAGTATGTAAAAGTATTATATAAATGTACATTCAATAGTAATTGTTATCGTTTTCGTGACATTGAAAAGAATTAAAAATGTATTCGTCGAATGTAAAACTCAATTTTTTGCACTCATTCGTTTTACAAAATTTTTACTTTCTATGAACATCTGTCACCTGTAAAAGTGTACTAATACGAGCTTTTTTTTACAGAATTGCAGATCAGATTATAATCAGACACGTACATGCTGGTGGAAGTGGGATGAAGAATGAGAAACACGGTCGACAGCACTTCACTGTTGAAAAACATCACTGAAAATGTGTAATTGGCCAATTAACTTCACACATTTCAGACAATCGTCCTTCTATTTGTGTTTGTGTGATTGCGTTAAGGATTTAAAGTTACAGCGATCATTTGGCCCGTATAGTTGTAACATGGTATAACTCTGTAGTGATCGTTCGAAACTATCGAAACACATAGATTTTGTGCAGTGTACAACTGGAGAAAGCAGTAGTAAAATACTAGAACGTGTATTAAGACCGAGACTAAAATGTAATGCTACGTATTTATATGCCAAATTCTGAAAAAGACATTAGAAGCAATCGCAGCCACGCCATCAAAGTCAACTCTGTTTTCTACCTGACTGAAATACATGTATTCTGATGGCATTGATCGCTACAACTAATTTGCCAAATTATCATCTTACCACATCGATTCTATTTATATTATAATTCGGCATGTGCATATAGATCGATGGTTTCTGAATACTCGGCCTGTAGCAAGAAAAAGATCCTCCGACCTTTAATGAGGTATATGAAAACTTTTATCGCTTAAAATCAATGTGCTGTGGTTTATACTTACATACATTCAATGCTTGCCCTGCAAAATTGCAACTCATTGTCAATATTGACACATCCAAGCCATTCATGCAGAAAGTATATATATGTAATCATCCAGAATTCTGTAGAATGTATACTTTCACAATTAGTAATTAATAGGTAGTGTTAATTATTAAAACATGGTAGGTGAGTTCAGGTTCAACAAATTATTGAAGAGACATGTAAATTCGTTATTTTATCTAAACGCAAAATACAAATCATTTGTTCTTAGAAAACCGCGTTATAGTTTTCGTATCCTTCTCATGCTTCCGTGCAATTCGCAATAATACGGAATTGCATACGCTTCCGGGTAACCATGTAATCAATGTAATTGTGGGTTGTTGCGATTCATTTAACAATCTTTAATTTACATCGCGTGAAAAAAAAAGTGGAAAATGTTCTATACAGAATTAAGCATTTGTACGAGCAAAAATATTGTCCAGATTCAAATAAACCGAATTCTTTTAAATAATCCTTTTTTGAAAAAGGTTGGTTTTGTGAAAATGGATTTTTATATTTGTAGGTATTGATGAGAACACAGAATGTTTCACGAGAGATCAAAATTCAGTGAAAGCAACTGGTAAATATTATTCTGCGGAAAAGAAGACTCTTTTGCTGCACTGAATCAAATTTGGATTTTTAATTTCCCGAGTTAACTAAAGGATTAAGATTGCGTCTTCTGTTCCAACCGGTAGTGGGCCCCGCGAAGTGGTGGAGTCTGTGGGCGATGGGAAATTGTGTGTCTTGTGCCGATTCGTCATCCAATGAACAGGCTGAACTTCGTGTTGCAGACGGCGATAGAAAAATACCTGGTAAGATCTTTAAAAGCAAGACGAGTCTGGCGATTTTATTATATCCAGGGCTATGTGGGCTGCCTATGCTCTCAAACACATACAAAATATAAAAATATGCAATTTAGCATAGAGTACAGGATGTTTTGATACACCAGTGTCCCGCAGTAGGGAGTACAACAAGGTAAATTGGATTGAGGATTTTGTAATTATATTAATCCTACTCCCTTAAGTTTCTCCCTTAGCTATTTATTTACATATGAACTTGAATTGTGTACTTTCTCTTGGTGTCACCAAAAGTGAAAAGCTTATGCACACCGCTAAAACTGATACATATGGAAAATAACAAATGCCTATATTTTGAAGTCTATCTGTATCTGGTCTGGTAACATATAAATACCACATCATATTATATTTGAAAAGAAAAGATGGTCCACATTAATAGATATACATATTCGCACAATATTCCTTAAAATTGAGATAAGTGCGTAAATGAGCGACCAAGCTTACACTACTGACCCAACAACATTTCCTTTCTATTGATGAACATGAAAATCTTTATTCATCAACACCTCACATTCAACAAGTTACAAAGTTAACTTTAAGTATTACATTATGTTTCAGTAATAATAATTCACTTAACAAATACACACCAATAAATTATGCTTATTTCATATGAACAAAGCGAGTGTAATATAATGGCTCTATTACTATAACTATAACTCTGGTCTACAGATCTACAAGCATCCACGACCGGACTGATGATGAAATCGGATAGGTTACAGAGAGAGTGGTCTTGAAAACATGAGCAATGGGAGTCGTACACCTGGATCATCTTGTCACCACGTCATAGGAATTATTGATGGGAACGGAAGCGCTGGAGGTAATAGTATCTCTGGTGGTAGTCAGAAAGCAGAGAAGAAGACTTTTTACTCAAGAATACCTCCCCTGGGAAGAAGTGGCAGTGCTGATAAGAAATCGTCAAGTTCTAGCACTAACGCTTCTATAAGGTGAATTTCAAAGATTCTTCGAATGAAATCAGAGAGCACTTAGCGTAGCCTCCGTGTCCGTTCGAAAATCTGCATAATATACATTTCTGTGATCATTACGGCATTGTCATTGTAATGTAAAGTAGTGCCTACGACTAAGATATCACTGTTGTCAAAAATTGTAGCAATTTATATATAGCCGTAGCACACGGTAATATTTTCATTCACTGTTTTTATTACGTTGAAAAATACAATCTTCCCCAGCACCCACATCCAGTAATTATGCTCGTCCCATCTGTAATCAGTAAACTTGAAGGATGTGGAAGGAAATGTAAAAGGAATGGAGCATACGTCAATGTTTATTCTTCTTGATGGATAAACTACTGCATAATAACGTGATGCTAACGCAAAGAGGTTGAAACATCTCTGAATACTAATGGAGACATGACTCATGACGCATTCTCCATGTTCTTGAATGTAACAATTCGAGTGAACACTCTAGACTTAATCAGTGTAATTGGATCCGCCTGTTCCAACGGTGATGCATATAGTGTTCGCCCGTTATTTATTAATGAGGCGGGTTGGCTTGCTAAATGAGATACAGAGCAATGCTTCTGTTTTATTCTAGTCGAACGAGAAGTTGGGGAATTGATTATGTTCTATGTATGTGCCTAGTAATCTGATCATAGACCGCAGAATAATGAGTAGCTGCAGTTTAAGGATATATATGTAGACAAAGTGTAGGGGGTTTTGACGAAAGAAGTGGATGTATGCATATGGTTTTTGGCATGTATATAAAATTACAGTCTTTTCAGAGTACCTCTTAAAGTTGTTTGTTGGATAAGTTGAAAACAGTAATAACCTGAACAAATTATATGTTATAATTAATTCTCTTTGATGTGATCTTGTTAGAGATAATAACAACGCGTACTCAGAGACGAAAATCTCAGCCGTGTTCGAGCACTACAAAGACTCACACGAGGAGTGTATTCTAGCGGAAGGAATCGAGCGGTTTTGTCGGGATCTGGAAGTTAAACCAGAAGACTTTAAAGTACTTGCTCTGGCTTGGAAATTCGGGTTGGTGCAACATAATTATTTTTACCTATTAACTAATAGATTACCTTTGATGACGTCTGTGTATTTACTAAGACAATCGTTCTGACTAAATAATTATACGTGTGTCGTATCATATTTGACTGTGTGTACAGTGATAAGCATGGGGGTGGTTAATGAACAATTAATTGGGCATACCTACTATATAGTAATATGCCTCGGGCAAACGAACTGTTTGGAGGGGCTTACAACTGTACTGGTTTAACAGTTTCCTGTGGCAATTCTTCTAGCAATTGTTTTCGAGCATTCTCCACGGCAATGCAGCGGTGTACTCACATCATCTAATGCTTTGTTTATTCGTATTTAGTGCTGAGCAAATGTGCCGCTTCACAAGAGAAGAATTTTCTCGGGGGATGAAGGAACTGAAGACAGACACAATGAAAGGAGTGCAAGCTCGATTGCCAGATCTGGTTGTTGAAGTGCTAAACGATGCTGCCAAATTCAAAGATTTGTACAGATTTGCTTTTAAATTTGGATTGGACTACGAAATTGGTCAAAGAATTCTGCCCGTTGAAATGGCAGTTAGCTTGTGGCGTGTCGTTTTCTCACCGAGGGAGCCTCCGGTCCTTGAGCGGTGGATACAATTCTTAGAAACGCATCCACACATTAGAGGGATACCCCGTGATACTTGGAGTGAGCAACTATTTGTTTTAACGTTTTATAAATAACGCACATTTTATAATTATTATTAATTTAATTTTGAATTATACAATTTTTAAAAATTGTTTTGCAGATATGTTTCTCAACTTTGTCGAGACTGTCGGTGTTGATCTCAGCAGTTATGATGACACAGAGGCCTGGCCAAGTCTCTTTGATGATTTTGTCGAATTCGAGAATGATAAGCTCAATCAAAACATTTGTGTTATTAGTAGTAGTAGCTTGGACAAACAGGACCAACAAGCAGTCATCGAAAATTCCAGCCCGTGCCCTCCTTCCCCTTCTATCAACCAGCAACAGTGCACTCCGTCATTGCCAATTCGAATCCACAAAAATAATAGTGCAAGTAGTAATCAAACGGGCTGTACCCCTTAGAATTCCGTCAACCCCCCCTTACATTTTACATTACATAATAATATATAGTTACAGTTGTGTTAAATCGTTTTACTGTTAATCATGTAAGTCCTTCAAAAAATGGTTTGTGTTTTGAAACAACTTTCCTTTCGCAATCACTAATTCTTTGTAAAGAAATTGAGAAAAAATGCCTTCAAAATATCGATGTCCTTAACTCGCTCTCGTTGTATCCCTCAGGATGCCTCTTAAACTCTAAAACTTTACTTGTTTCAGATTTGAATTGGAAAAATTATTTTCTAAATTAATTTTGTCAAAAATGTATTTTTGTTAAGTTAATTTCTGAACAGTAATTGTACCATTATTGCTACTGTAGGGCTTTCTGCATGCTTCACGTGTAGTTGATGTTGTAAAAGTTATGACGAAGCAGAAGCACTGAACTGAATCAGATTAGACAAACCGTATCGTATCAATCAACATAATCAGAATCCTGACGTGCTACATGGCTTTTAAAAATGCTACGTCGAAATGTCTTATCTATCATTCTGCGGATATAGCTTGTACGTTAATTCTTGTAATTCACGTTAATTCATACTGTAACCTGCACTAGTATACATATATTCTATCTATTCTTAGAAATCTACAAAGAATTATCGCTGTGGTTAAAGAATGTACCCGAATCGGAAATTCGGTGTACTCATCATTGTGTTACTCAACAAATTCCTTCACAGAATTTGTTTCCTATGTTCAAATACTTTACTTCAAATACAAGCATTACACACGTATGTAATTCAATTCGAAGGAACTGCATAACTTTTCAGTGAACAATATTACAAAAGAAAACTGTAAAGATTACAGACAGAACGCGCATGCCTTTAACTCTAAATAGAACAACAGTATTTATCTTTTTTTAAATTTACTGATTTAATGGTTGAGATAGTAAATTAATCATTGCAGGTTGTGTCATCATCACAAAACATTTATAATGGGATTCTGTGTACTAGCCCAAATACGTAAAGCATTGTACTCGCTTCGCACCTTCTTTGTTTGATAACAGTTACCTTATTTAAGCCTGTGTTTGGGATGTGTTTTATTTAGGTATGCTGTGGTTTTCTATAAAAAGCATCACATTGCCTCTCACCCACGCAAAAATGTCAAGACAATGTGTGTTGGCATTTGTATGTTGTCAATTGGTCTTTTATGTACTCTGCTCTGATGTGATTTCTTGCCTGCTTTGCTATTGCATAGGTGTACAGTACAGTCTGTTTGGTGTTTTGTATGTATTAAATATAAAGACCTTCGTACACAAACCTTTAATAGTGAGCAGTCAGTACAGTGTAATAAGATTGTCCTTTAGAAATAATGATAATGTTGCCTACCAATCCTATCTTATTTTTAAAGTAGACTTACATTTAATAAATGATGCAT